>BPLR01001924.1:0-60822 GCA_021605095.1 Caerostris extrusa
TGGGTATATTCATCTCCATTTCATGCTGAAATCGAGTCGGCCTCAGAATATCTTCAAATGAAATGGTTGGCTGATTTATAATTAAAACACATTTTTGAAACACCAGAATCAAAATAGATTTTTATAACACTTACGTCACAAAAGAGACGTTTTCCAAATTGAGAAATCTGCCAAAAGCTGTTGGCGCTTTTGGTTCCACTTACACCTGCGAATCGTTTTTTTCTAAAATGAAATGACTCAACACATTACGCTCAAACCTAACGGACGCTCACCTGTAACACCCATTACGATATCCAAATACGCACGTTGAAATCGATTTGCAAAAGCTAAGTGAAAGTGTGACAAAGAAATATCTCACGAATAAAATAAAAAATTTTTTAACGATTTCCTTTTTTTAATGATTTCATTTATATGCATATATTTTTATATTTCATTTTGAATGTTTCTTTATAATGTGCATTAGTTTCATTATCATTATATTAGCTATGTTTACATGTAAGAATCATAGTAAACACAAAAATAAGGCAAGCGCTGCATTACGTTTCACATTTTTCACTATAAACGGTAACGGCGTGCAAAAATAAGTCTGTGAGGGCAATCTCACGATCATAATAGGGACCTACGGCTTAAAATAATTTTATATCCATGGCACCGCCGGGTTAGAATGAAACCTTTACCGAGCGCCAGACGCAACCGGCCATTCATTTAAGAATGATAGTAAACACAAAAATAACAACTCATTCTGTTTCACACTCAAAAAATGTCTATAGTTCTAGATCTAATAGGGGGTTCTATAATTATAGGCGGCTGTTAATGTCCAAAGTGGCGCAAGATCATTTGTATGGACCACGCCTGACCTAGACCTTCTAATTTGAGGATCATTTGTCCGAGAAGTGAGGGATCGCATAACAGCGAATAACGTAATGAAAATGATTCTCGTTTCTCTGGTTCAACTAGGTTTCGGGTTCGAGTCCCGGCGGTGCCATGGATGTTTGTAGTGGTTCGGAATCCACTCTAAACTGTAGATCCGGGTCTGTTTAGCCCTCATGCGCATAAGATGACCGTAGAGCGACAAACCAAACCAAACTGGTTCAACTAATTTCAGCGGGAATCGAAGATTCAAGGGTACGTCATTGATATGCTATTGCTATATTTGCTATCTCAATTTGGAATGATCAGACGTGTGGTATATCAAGAGTTTCCGCCAATCGGGTTTCCTTCCAATCTTTTAAAATATTTTCGAGCTTACAGATTTATTATACCCATTCGCCAGCATTGACAACAGTTTCGGTTCGATTCCTTCACACCGATATAATCACAGTTCCAAAACTGAATTTGATATCCACCTGGACTTTCTAGTTTGAGGATCAATTTTCTGTTAAAAGGTTTTTTTTTCTAATGCAGCTGGCAATGCAGATACAGTTCATCTTTATGCCATGAGCAAAGTCTGAACCATTGCTGACTCATTCAGCACTACCCAGGGGCGGGCACGCGTAGCTTGAAGATAGGCTACGCACGTGAGTAGCACTGCCCTCACAAAGCTCTATGAATATATTACATCTGGGACTTACTGTTTAAAGGGGATTCCGAACCACTACAAACATCCATGGCCCAGCCGGGACTCTAACCCGAAACTGGATAATAATATGGACCTGGATAAAACCTGGATAACCTAATAATAATAATTAATAATACCGTCTTGGATACCTTAAGGCAAGCGCTGCACGGACGTTACTCACTTTTCATTATCCACGGGGTGCGTGTAACTCGGAGTCACACTACCCCACAACGCTCTACGACCTTATTAGAACAGGGACCTACGAGTTTTAAAGTGGATTCCGAGCCACTACAAACATCCACGGCACCGTCGGGACCCGAAAACGAAACCTGTGGTACCGAGCGCCAGAGCGCTAGACACTCGACCATCAGGTCCCATAGAGAGCAGCCTACATGTAAAGAAAATTATTCTCGTTCTCTGGTTCTGCCGATTGCAGCAGGAATCGAAGTCGACAAACGCCGAGTTCTTCCATAAATAGCCTGGTTCGACGGTTGCATGTTGAATGGGCTCGTAAATAAGACGATCAGCGGCACAATGGATTATTTAGGTGAAGCCTGTGGGAACGAGCTCTGTGACTGTAACTGAAACTTTCAAAGCAGGAAAGTGGGATACTTCATCCTGTATGGATCTTTACACTGGAAATAGTTTTCCCATAATGACTGGTTAAAGTTTTAACACGGCTGAACATTGAGTAACATGGCACTCCTTTCAAGTTTAGAGAGTTAGAGTAAGACAATTTTCCTCACTGCAACAGTGGCTTGATGACCAATTGGCTAGGACTCTGTCCTTGGGTACCCCAGGCTTCAGGTTCGAGTCCTGGCTGTGGCGTGGATGTTTGTGGGTGGTACGAAATCCATGTTAAGGTGTAGGTCCCGGTTCTAATGAGTCTAAAAGTGTACACAAGATGATCGTAGAGCGACAAACCGAAGCCAAACCTCACTGCAAAGAATGATAATAGTTTTGAATTTATTAATATTTTCCATTCGAGAGCGCATGTCGCGAAAAGCTACGTTCAGATCACGCGTTACTTGTGCGTTGTATTGTAACTCATCCTCCGTGTCCTGCAGTGCGGGAAGGGCATCCCACGAGTGATCTACTCATGGAAGTTGGGAAAGGGAACAGCTTCTTATAGTGATGGAGCACCCTTTGGTAGAAGTCTGACCTGGCTCCGTGACGCTCTTGCAGTTCTATTAGACCGGTACCCACGGCTTAAAGTGGATTCCGAACCACTACAAACATCCAATGCCGCCGTCGGTGCTTGAACCCGAAACCCGTGGCACCAAGTACTAGACACTCGTCCATTCAGGCCCGTGCGTAGATTTTTTTTATGGAGGAGACTTAACTGGGTAAAGAAGTCGAAAAATGAGCTACCCTTCGAAGCCGGGTGTAAAACCGACTTTCAACTTTTCGAGTACTGCTATTCATACGACAGCTGCCGATATTTTCGTTTGGAAACTCAATAGTCCAGATAATGTAAAAGTTCCGTCAATCTTCATGAAGCGGCTGTCTGATGGCCGATGGTTAGCGCTCTGGCCTTTGGTACCACAGGTTTCGGATTCGAGTCCAGGTGGGGCTATGTATGTTTGGAGTGGTTCGGAATCCACTGTAAGCCATAGGTCTCCGTCTCATAGGATCGTAGAGCGTTGCGGGGGTAGTGTAGTAGTGTACGTGTACGCGTCCGTAGCGTATCTTCAAGCTACACGTGCGTCCTGGGTAGTGCTAAGTGAGTAACGTCGGTGCAGCCCTTGCTTGTGGCATAAAGATAACTGTCTACGTATTACCAGCTGCATTAGAACAACGGCTGTCTAGAACTTTTCCCCCTTCTTCGAGTATCTTCAGTTCAAATTTCACCTCATTGTGACGAGTGGTTCATTTCTTCACAACATTTTGAAAGTGGGACTTTAATTATAATTACCCTGTATATATATATATAACTTTTGCCAGTCTTTCGCATAAAAATAAAACATGCTTTAAAAGAGATAAAGGTAAGTACTCTAGCAGGCTTCATGTACCTTTTCCGCCATAAACGAGTTTCTTTTTTATTGGGCACATAAAAGTGAACGCGAATCTAAGATTGGAGCCCGTATGTTGCGTCATGCAAACGTGGGACTTTAATTATAATCACCCTGTATATAATTTCAATACTAATCACTGAATGTATTTCCCTTGTTCTTTAAAATCCATTAGTGAAGATCAAAGGACATTAAAATACGGAACAGAAAGTCGATTTAAAGGAAACTGAAGTCGGACATTTTTGGACGACTTCCACCTCTGCGTCCAACGCCATAATGTTAATGGGAATATTGTAAACTTGAAGGGGAGGTCGATCTCATTCATGAAACACATTCCGTGGCCAACGATGGAAAAATCTATCGATCAAGCAAAAATTACCGATTGTTGATCAAATATAAATAAGCAAAAAATTGACGATTGTTGATCAAATATAAATAAACAGAAATTACCAATTGTCGTTCAAGCAAAAGTAAGCAAAAATTACCGACCGATTGTCGATCAAAATAAGCAAAAATTACCGATTGTCGATCAAATATAAATAAAAGCAACAATTGTCGATCAAGCAAAAATTGCCGATCGTCGATCAAGCAAAAAGTAAGCAAAAATTGTCGATCAAAAAAAATTACCGATTGTCGTTCAAGCAAAAGTAAGCAAAAATTACCGATTGCCGATCAGATATAAATAAGCAAAAATTGTCGATTGTCGATCAAGCAAAAATTGTCGATCAAACATAAATTGTCGATCAAACAAAAATTGCCAATCGTCGATCAAGCAAAAGTAAGCAAAAATTTCAGATTGTCGATCAAGCAAAAATAAGCAAAAAATTACCGCTTGTCGTTCAAGCAAAAATAAGCACAAATTGTCGACTGTCGATCAAACAAAAATTAAGCAAAAATTGTCGATCAAGCATTCAATAAGGAAAGACAGGAAGGAACTCTGAAGTCAACTAATAATCGGCAGTGCGAGAGAGAATTTCGTCATACTTTGAACCAGAACTGTTGGCATCTTCCGAGTTGCAACAACTCAGCGATGTCGGCATCGACAAGGAAAAAGGAATGTTTCATTTTCGCAACTAAAAAGTTGCTCACCAAACATCGAGATGTGTAGAATAAGTAAGTGTAAGCAGTATGTAACAAGAGTATTAAATAGATTTCAAAACTTCCGATTTATGATTAAGTTTCATCCTTTGTACTGCATATTTACATAACTAACTTTTTGGATATGTATTTTTAAATTTTTTTATGTAAATCTCTCATCCAAAAATAATAAATGAAAAAGTTGTTTTTTTTTTTTTTTGCAAACTTGATTCAGGATGGTAGGAAGAATTAGGGTATTTAGTCAAAAGGAATAGGCTGTGGGCTAATAGTTAGATGACAGGAACTGCTTTAAATAATAATATGCAAAGTTTTTGATCAATTATAGTCTCTTTAATTACTTATTTTTTATGTAGGAAAATGAATATATACACTTATTATATTTATTTATTTATATATATATATTTTTTCTAATGCAGCTGGCAAACACTTAGACAAATTCCGTGCCAACGATGGAAAAAACCGCTCGATCAAGCCAAAATAAGCAAAAAATGTCGATCAAACAAAAATTGCCTGGTCTTGGATGCCTTAAGGCAAGCGCTGCACAGACATTACTCACTTTGCATTACCCAGGGGGCGCGTGTAACTTGAAGATAAGCCACGGACGCGGAGTCACAATGCCCCGCAGCGCTCTACGATCCTATTAGACCGGGACATACGGTTTAAAGTGGATTCGAACCACTACAGACATCCATAGCACATCCGGGACTCGAACCCGAAACCTGTGGTAAACACCTAATTGGAACATGGAGAATAGTTTCGCGATATGTAATTTTCTACGATGTATTTTTTCCAGACAATGTAAGCCAGAATATATATATATATACTACTGCTATATATACTATATACTGCTATTAGTATATATATACATATATATATATATATATACTAGCAGTATATAGTATGTATAGCAGTGGTATATATATATATATATATATATATATATATATATACTAGCAGAATCTGGCTTACATTCCTCTGCAAAAAAAAAAAAAAAAAACCCAGCATCGTAGAAAATGGCATATCGCGAATCTATTCTCCATGTTCTTAGATGTATACTCAGTTTCATGGATATCGTTTGAACGGTCTATAAGATGAAATGCCGCAGCACCCTCTGGTGGCAAGTCACACTAAAGTGGAGAGAGTGAACCTATTTTCCATACTCGAATATATAGTATGACCCATCTTCAGAGCGATGGGTCGAACGGTATAGAGCAGGGATGGGCAAACTTTTTCGGTCGCGGGCCAAAAAAAAAAAAAAAAAAAAAAAAAAAAAGTTGGCGGACCAAGATAAATTTGTCTAAAAATTTTAAGGACACTATACAAGTATTACAATTTATATATGTTAGTGAGATGAATGAAATTGCGATTTCATTTTTAAAAGTTCCTTATAGTGAGGTTCGAAGTGAGATGTACTGATTCTAAGGAACGAGGCTAAATGATCATCTGTCAGTCTATTTCTGAAATAATTCTTTCTAAGGTTCATAGTTGAAAGCACTTGTTCACATACATATAAGATGAAGAAAACAAAGCACTGATTTTCTAGGCGTGAGATATTAAATTTGGGAAACTTACTTTCGATAACGATTTGCAAAACTGTACTTTAGCATATTTAGAAATAACTGTTTGAGATGATTGTTAGATTGCGACTCAATGAATTCAACCTGCAAATCTGACCTCACTGCTTCCCAATTGACGTTGAAAGGCATGGTAAAAATATCCAATTCTGTTAAATGGCACTGAAATCTTGAAATCTGCGTTCTAAATCAAAATGCCGTTCTTTCAAGTCATCCACTTTTAATAATATTTAATCAAAGTAGAAAAGGAAATGGATATTAAAATACACATTTCTTTTATTTTGCCACGGATCAGAAAATTTAAATTCTATCCGCGGGCCGGATAGAACCTTCCAGTGGGTCGGAGTTGGCCCGCGGACCGTAGTTTGCCCATCCCTGGCATAGAGGTTGATAGAGATTTTGCAGCACCCTCTGGTGGTGACTTACAACAAAGCCTAAAAAAATATTCTCCCCGTTTTTCAAACACACGCACAAAATGCCATCAGAATCGGTCAAGCAATTTAGGAGTGGCAAACATACGCACAGAAGAACCTGATCGCAGCGCCACCTACTGTGTCGTGTGAATCTAAGCCATCCAGGGACGCGCCCAAAAAATTTCATCCAAATCGGTTTAACCGTTTAGAAGGAGTTCAGTGACAATGTGTATTATATATATAAAGATATATATGTGTGTGTATTAAATGTTTGAAACTATTCCTATTTCACAAAACAATTTCCCATGACCTATAATTGTTTGATTTGGTTTGGTTTGTCGCTCTACTGTCATCTTCTGTCTCACAAGGGCTAAACAGACCCGCACCTACTGTTTAAAGTGGATTCGAACCACTATAAACATCCATGGCACCGCCGGGATTCAAACCCGAAACCTGTGGCACTGAGCGCCAGGGCGCTAGCCACTCGTCCATTCAGGCCCTACAATTGTTTGAAAGCGAAATACGTGTCACAGAGGATTAACCCTATTTGTTAATTATAGATACATTTTTAGCCTAATTTCTTGCTCAATATTAACTCAAACCATAAGGATTCCATGGGCCTGATGATCGAGTGATTAGTGCTCTGGCTCTCGATATCACAGGTTTCGGGTTCAAGTCCTGGCAGTGCCATAGTATTTGTGGTGTTCAACCTCGTACCTCGTGAGTTGGACTACTTTGTGGGAGTTTTCCGTTTTTTCCCCTACTGTAAACAAATGGGGGAGTTCCCCTTAAAATCATCCCGGATGGCACTGCCCTCCGTCTTCAGCGTCACGGAGGCAAGTCAGACATCTACCTACGGGGTCTCCATCATAGCACAAGCTGCCCCCAGAAATAGTGTTACTCGCTTCCTTTCCCTCTGTCCATGAGTAGATTACTCGTGAGATGACATCTCCGCACTGCAGGACAGAGAGGATTAGTCACACACGTACCCTACCCGGCAAAAAATAAGGTATCTGTTTAGAAATCTGCCAGTAGGCAGGCGGCCTTGGCCCATTTTAGGCTGTTGCGTCAATGAAAAAGAAGATAGCTGTTTTTATGAGAACCGAGATGACCAGTGGCTAGCGCTCTGGCGCTCGATACCACAGGTATCGGGTTGAAATCCCGGCGGTGACATGGATGTTTGGAGTGGTTCGGAATCCACTTTAAACCGTAGGTCCCGGTCTAATAGGATCGTAGAGCGCTGCGGGGGCATTGTGACTCCGAGTCCGTGCCTTATCTTCAGGTGACACGCGCCCCCTGGGTAGTGCAAAGTGAGTAACGTCTGTGCAGCCCTTATAGCATAAAAACATCACGGTCTATTTGCCAGCTGCATGAAAAAAAAAAAATGATAACTATTGTTCGGTAACCTCGCATTTATTTTTACCAGAACAATGTATGAACACCCCGTAGATATTTCTCTCAAGCTGATATCGTAATACCCCTTCAGTTCACAAAAATTGATTTCGCGTGCTAATCGATATATTTATAATTTTTACATTATCCTTTGCAATCCAAAATAATAACATAAGAAGAAGACATGTTACATTTTTCATAGCAATTATTTTAAATATATTTTTAAAAAATTCTTTTCTTTATCTTTTGTTGGAAAATAAATAAATAAATTATTTTCTATTTTCAGATTTTGAAGTTTATTAAAACTGTAAAAAAAAAGCTTCTTTTTTCTTCTCTCATCGTTAAAGTTTTTATTTCTTTTTCAAGGACATATTTCATGTAACAAATATGACACAAACACACGAACAAAAAATAAATAAATAAAAAAATAAATTTAGAACACAAATTTATGTCCTGTAATTGTAGATTTAGAAAATGAATGACAGCATTATCTCAATGTCACATATATACTTATCCATTCTTTTTTTTAAATTATATTCGTTATTTACATATTTTTATTACAAAATATAATCTTATGTAAAAAAAAATATATTTAAAAATTCATTCAAAACTTTTATAATCAAACACTTTGAGCTTGAAAACAACAACCGCATTTCTTGAATAGTATTACAAAATTTTAAATTCGAAAATGAATGAAAACGGAAAAAAAAAAATGAATGATATGATATTTTTTTTTTTTTTGGCTTGTAAAATAATCACTTAATTAAAATATTCTACAATCAAAAAGAAAATAATATATAACAGATGGGCTGAAAAGTTCATAGGCTGACACATAGATGGCGCTACTAGTATTAAATCCACATCATTTTTAGTTAGCTGTAACCTTCAAAAAACACGTGTATAAATTTGACAGCTGTTGCACTATTAGTACGCAACTTATGTTAGTTTAAAAAATGGAAAAAAAAGGAATTTCGCGGTGTTAATAAAGCATTGCTTTTTGGCGAAAAAAAATACTATTGAAACCAAGGCTTGGCTTGATAAACATTATTCGGACTTTGCACCGGGAAACTCAACCGTAGAGAAATGGTTTGCTAAATTTAAACGAGGCGAAATGAGCACCGAGGACGATGCACGCAGTGGACACCCCAAAGAGGCTGTTACCGACGAATACATCAAAAAAGACCACAAAATAATTTCTGATAACCATAAAGGGAAGTTGATTGAAATAGCTGAGACCCTAAGGATATCAAAGGAACGTGTTGGACATATAGTGAATGAATATTTGGATATGCGAAAGCTCTGTTCAAAGTGGGTGCCGCGTGAGCTCACAATCGACCCAAAACAACAACGAATGGATGATTCTAAGCAGTGTTTGGAGCTGTTCAATCGTAATAAACCCGAATTTTGCGTCGATATGTGACAATGGATGAAACATGGCTCTTTGGAGTGGACTTCACGTGATGAACACTAAAAATGCTATAACTCACATACTAATAGTGCAACAGCTGTCAAATTTATACACTTGTCTTTTGAAGGTTAGGGCTAACTAAAAATCATATTGATTTAATACTAGTAGCCCCATCTATGTGCCAGCCTATGAACTTTTCTGCCCACCTGTTATACATATATTTAAATATCAAATAAATTTTGTTTCTTATCGCACTGGCTCAACATCAACATCTAGATGAAATATATGATCCAGGAAGTCATGATAAAGGGTAAAAAATGCAGCTTCTTTTGTCTTTGACCTTGCAGCACAATAACACCCAAACGAAGACTGAATGTCACCCACCCGGTTATACCTCGAGTACTGAGTATGCATTTCAGTCACCTTTTACGACATGTATTGGTTATTCTAACGCAGTACCAAACAAAATTTGAATATATATAATACATACATTAATGTTAAAATTATTATCAAAAGTCATGTTTGTGAAAATTGCAACACCATGAAGGAATCGTCAAAATTGAATGAAATTTAATACACAGTTGAGTGATAGTGGTACAAATAAATGATTAACTGTTCAAAGCAAACAAACAATAACAAGAGATCGGAATCAGTATTTTGTGTAGCCACCACGCGCCGCAATAAGTGCTGCTACACGACGTGGCATGGAGTCAAACAAATTTTGAATGTCTGCCTGAGGAAGAGCATTCCATATTGTTTGTATGCGCACCCAAAGTTCATCTGCCGAAGCAACAGGACGAGGATCACGAGCGAGACGCCGACCAACGAAATCCCACACATGTTGAATCGGAACCATATCCGGGAATACGCAGGCCAAGGAAGAAGCTGTACTTGCCGCTTTGCAAAGGAATGAACAGTCCCTAGCGATATGAGGGCGGGCATTGTCCTGTTGAAATACAGCGCCTGGCAAGCTTTGAAGGAAGGGAACAGTTTGGGCCTGTAGAACTTCACTGATGTACCTGTTGCTGTTCAGATTGCCCACAATTCTTGGCAATGAGAGATCGTCCATGATATGCTATGGCACCCCAGACCATAACTCCGGGTGTTCGTCCACTGTGGCGTTCGATAATGCACTCCGGAAGGTGGCGTTCACCGGCATAGTGTCTGACACGAATGCGGCCATCATGGTACCTCAAATTAAAGCGGGATTCGTCGAAAACACGACATGCTGCCAATCAGCACGCCAGTCTCTATGCTGAGCGGCCCATTGTAGCAGCAGACGGCGATGGTTTAGCGTGAGAGGGAATCCTGTATAAAGGGAGTCCTTGTGCGCAGTTCACGCTGCAGCAGACGTCTACGAATTGATAAAGCACAGAATGAAACACCTGTAGCTATTGACCACTGTGCTGCCAACTGTCTAGATGAAGCTGTACGGTCCGTCAGCGCCATGCGGGACCAGGTGTCTATCATCGCGAGCTGACGTCACATTTGGGGTCCACTCCCGGATTTCCGAGTTGTCCGACACTCGTCCGTCCATTGCTTCCAAAGACGCATCACTGTGTGCTGCTGCATACGAGCGGCTACTGCACGATAAGACAATCCAGCTTCACGAAGGCCGATGATTCTCCCCGTTCAAACTCTGTAAGTTGTTCAAATCTCGCTCTCTTTCGTCGAAGAGGCATAAGTAACGATTGAGCTAACGTTTACCACTTGGGGATAATCACCGATAACCATACACGCCTCCCTACAGCCGTCTATTTATTCGGATCCATCCGCCGTTCAGAGGGTGCTGCTCAGCATACGCATGCGCTACGGATTTGAAATTCTACTCATTTGCATATCATGCTCTAATTTGCATTTCCTGAAAATTTCAGTTCACTCGCGTAAGTCCTTGGTGTTGCAATTTTCACAAACATGAGTATAATATCAGTCATACCAATCATTATACAATATTTAAAGGAATATGGAATTCATTTAAAGCAAGCTAACGGGCCATATTCTTAAAACCTCTTTTACTTTTCAGACTATGAATTCTACAGGTAAATTTAAAATAATCCCATCATTTTTTTCTGCTTCTCAAAATTACATAATTACATAGTATTCATTATAAAATTCAGTTTATTTCATATATTTTATTTTTACATAGAACGATAAAACATAAATATAACATTTTTACACATTCTTTACATTATAATATTTTTTTAAATTTATTTACATAGAACAAAATAGATTTAATATTCTTTACACATTCTTTACACGTAGAACGAACATAGATATAATATTTTTACATATTCTTTATGTAGAATGAACATAGATATAGTATGCTTTACACGTAGAACGAACAAAAATATAATATTTTTTACTCATTTTTAGTAGTAGAACGAATATAGATATAATATTCTTTACATGAACATAGATATAATATTCTTTACATATTTTTTTAGAACGAAAATCGATATAATATTCTTTACATACATCCTATATACGTAGGACGAACATAGATATAATATTCTTTTACACGTAGAACTAACATAGACATAATATTCTTTTTACACATTTTTTACACGTAGAACGAAAATATAATATTCTTTACACATAGATATAATATTTTTACACGTAGAAAGAATATAGATTTAATATTCTTTACACATACTTTACACGTAGAACGAACATAAATATAATATTCTTTTCATGTGTATTTTTAAACTTTTTTTTTAAATAGATGAAGAAATAAATATTTTTTTTTTTTTTAAAAATAGATGAAGAAATAACGAGTTTCTTTTTTTTTTTTAAATAGATGAAGAAATAACGAGTTTTTTTTTTTTTTAAATAGATGAAGAAATAACGAGTTTCAATTTGTTTGGGAGAATCCTCCTCTATTATGTTAACAAATATTAAAATGCAGTATTCATAAAATGATTCACAAAACGACCCATTAAGTTAACGAATAATTCTATTATGAAAAAGGACGAGTTGGCCAAGATTCGTGCAGCGATAAAATCTTTTCCGTACTTTTTTAAAATGTCGCCACTATTCTGCACTGTAAACGGAGAGAGAAACGACTGTGATATGTTTACAACCATCTCGTTGTAGAAAGTGATTTAGGAACCTGAAAGTTCCATCTTGTCCAAGTCGCGCGGCGCTATAAATAATGAAAAATGGCTCTCCGGCCATTGTTTCGAGTTTTGTTCGCATGGAGTCGAATTCGATGATTTACGCGCGAGCTAACTCTTTCTGCAGCAGATAAAAATTTGGCGGGGAAAAAAAAGAATAAAAAGGTTCGAAAAGCAACTATCGCCAAGAACGATTTGTTTTTGGCGTCGAGTGTTTACGTGTAAAGTGTGTCATCAGAGGAGGTTGAGTTCGTGAAAGAGTGATGATTAATAATATTCTTTTAATATTTTTTTTTACAGGATCATTTTTTTTTAAAACATGGATATAATACTCTTTACATATTATTTACGGACATAGATATAATAATCTTTACACATTCTTTATACGTATAATGAACATAAATATAATATTCTTTACTTCTTTACGTAGAACGAACATAGACATAATATACTTTACATAGACATTCTCTCTCTATATGTAGAGCGATCATAGATATAATATTCTTTACACATTCTCTATACGTAGAACAAACATAGACATAATATTCTTTACACATTCTCTAGAACGTAGAACGTCATAGATATAAATATAATATTCATTCTTTACTTCTTTTACACGTAGAACGAACGAACATGGACATAATATTCTTTACACATTCTCTATACGTAGAACAATCATAGACATAATAGATATAATAACTTCTTTACGTAGAAGAACGAACATAGACATAATATTCTTCATTCTTTACACTTATAACGAACATAGACATTTTTTTTTAAATTTAGAACGAAAAAGTAAACAGGTATAACGAACATAGACATAATATTTTTATTTTTTTTAAAAATTCTAGAAAAAATATTATCTATGTCCATTTAAACAATGCGTAGAATGAACATAGATAATATATTTTTATACATCCTTTGCACATAAAATGAGCATTGATATAATATTCTTTACACGTCCTTTACACATAAAATGAACATTGATATAATATTCTTTACACATTCTTTACTCGAACATCCTTTAACGAATATAGATATTTAATATTTTTTACACATTCTTTACACGTAGAACAAAATTGTTTCGAGTTTCGTTCGCATGGAGTCGAATTCGATGATTTACGGCGCGCGCTAACTCTTTCTGCAGCAGATAAAAATTCTGGCGGGGGAAAAAAAAAAAAAAAGAACAAAAAGTTCGAAACGCTGCTATCGCTCTTGGACGATTTGTTTTTTGGCGGGAGTGTTTACGTGTAAAGTGTGTCATCGTTGACAGAGGAGGCTTGAGGTCCGTGAAAGAGTGATGATTAATAATGTTTATTTATTTAACAGGATCGTGGTTTTTTAGAATATCGTTAAGGAGATAAGTGATAAGGCTATCGATTTTTGAAGAGCTGAAACAACGGTGAAGATAGGGATGCGAAACATGGATAGCTCGTTTGAGGAGAATGCTTTTACACTGAATCATTTTTAAGCCAGGGGTTTAATGACCCATGAAATATCACGGGTACTTTGGAAATGCATTTTTCTGTCCTTGACCACTTTCAATTGTGTTAAAATTTCCATGAACTTTTATAGAATGAGACCTTATCTATAAAAAAGACATTTTTTGGGGAATAAAAATTCAAACATAATCAGATTATTATTATTGTTTTGATCTATTCTTACGTGTAAACATATGATAATATGATATCAAATACTAAACGCGCATTTAAAGAAATATATTGTTTTTTTTCAAAATGAAATATAAAATATACATCTATATAAACGCTGAAACTGTATCAGCAAACCGAAGGGAAAACAAAATGAAATCTAGGGATGGTCACTGAGATCACTTGAAAAGTGAAACACTTTTACAAAACTATTATTTTATTCGATGTTCCAGATGGATTAAAAATCATGAATTCCCAGAATATAATTTAATTATTTGCAAACTCATCCATAAAACAGGGACTATCTGTCCTATGTTGGCAAGCATGAATTTAATTTAAAAAATCAAAGTAATTTTATTTTCGGAGTCATCCTTTCCCACAGTTCATTTTTTGAATAGACTGGATACAAGCACACATAATGTATTTTTGAACACATTGATTTTCACTCCTTTGGCCATTATAGAATGGCTATATATTTTCGATAAAAGTGTGATACATCTCACGGTGCCGGAAAATGTTCAAGGTTCGGGAAATATTCAAATATCATACGCGGGTCGCCACCCCAGAATGAGCCTAAAGTATTCACAAAATTACCGTAGCATGTTTTCGAACAAGAACCCTGGGTGGAGATAATTGAGCTCCAGTGCTGTCGCCACAGCATAAAAGACAACTATCTAAGTATTTGTCACCTGCATTAGAAAGAAAAACTTTTAAATGGATGGAAGTGGCACTTAAAAGTATTGTAATATAATTGGTTTGAATGGATATAAGTAAATAAATAGTTAGTTTTGGGGCCTGAATCAGTGGAGCGCTCTGGCGTTTAAAATAGGGTTCGAGTCCCGGCGGTGCCATTGATGTTTGTAGTGGTTCAGAATCCACGTTAAATAGTCCCAGTTTTCACTGTAAGAGCGTCAGAAGCAAAAGTCAGACTTCCACTTACGGGTGCTAAACACAGAAATGCCCCTTTTCCATCCATGATTTCATAGGATGTCTTCCCCGCACTGCAGGACACTGAGGATTAGTCACAAACAATAGTTAGTTTTTTTAACAAACAGAAGAAATATACATGCAACATGAAATATATTTCACATGCAACCCTGTTAATAGGACTGCCGTTACAGCAAATGTCGCAAATTCTGCAACATCTGTGTGATTAGTACGCTAGAATTTGTTTCAAACTATTCCTAATACATTACAAAAATGTTTAATTACTGCTCGTGCGATGCGCGTGACCTACTAACTGTTCTTGCGAATGTTAATGTTAATACTTGCACAATAACATCTGCATTCGTCAAAATGAATTTACGAAAACACCTACATCAGATCTCACCAGAAAGTGCTAACGCATGCAGAAAAGACTTCGCAACCAGTTAACGTGTTAATGATTTGTAAATTGCTAATGTTAATGTTTACAAACTGTTGTTCCGGCTGGTACTGTTATTGTTTGGAAATAACAGTAGCAGCTGGAACAACAGATGTTCAGTTTTGAGTTACAAAATTAAAGAAATATTCAATGGCTATCTGTCGCTCATTTTACCATTATTTTTAATAGAGTTTGAGTCTTCTCCTCAAACACCATTAAAAAATATTTTTCAACTTTTACTGGCACATATAGATTCTAAAATGGTTCAAAATGATCCTTTTTTTTTGCTGTTGAAAACCTCTCAAAGGTTAAATGTATTGTATATAAGAAAATAAATATTGAAGACACGAATAATTTTATAATACTCGTGGTGTGAAGAGGAAGCTTAAATATATTCATTTTTTTGTTACAGTGTGAAAAGGTTTTTCATGAAAATTATTCAAAATTGGAATTTTAAGGGATACAAATATTTCTTCAGTTTCGGTAAAACACGTGTAGTTACTAAATAAAATATCCTTAATAGATAAAATTAATTAATAGTTCATTTAATAGTTAAAATTATATATCCCACCTATTAGATTTAGACACACTGTAGACATTTTTTTTTGAGTGAAAAATGAAACAGAATGATTTATTATTTTTGTGTTTACTATTATTCTAACAGGTAAATATAGATGATATAATAATAAAGATACTAAACGCACATTGTAAAGAAATATAGAACATTCAAAATGAAATATAAAAATATATAAATATAAATGAAATTTAAAAAATGAAATCATTCAAAAATATTTATTTGACGAGTGCGATATGTGTTTCTCCACTCTTTCAGTTAGCTTTTGCACATCGATCTCCATTGGGTATTGGCACATCGTAATAGATGTTGCGTCCGTTATGTTTAAAGTGTTTTGTGTTGAGTCCATTTCATTTTCGAAAAAATAACGATTCGCAGGTGTCAGTGGAACTAAAAGCGCTAACAACTTCGACTAAGAGTCTGGTTTGCTCTGCTAATCACAATTAACTGTGCGTATCTAGGAATGGTCACTGCGTCGCTGAAGTCACTTAAAGTGAAACATAGAACCTGTTATATTAGATGTTCCAAGATGCGCTGCTCATGAGTTCCCAGACTATAATTATTCTGCAAACTATCCTGTAAACTCATCCATAAAACAGGCACTATCTGTCCTCTATTCGCAAGAATAATATTTTAAAATCAACGTTAATTTTTCTCATTCTTTCGACAGTTCATTTTTGAAAGATGAATTGTAAGGTTTAATTATAACCGCGAGAGGTCGCGGTTATAACTGGTAACTGTGACCAGTAACTGGGTCCTTAACCGTGGTCCAGTGTGGTAAGTAATTGCGGTGAGACCACGAGGTGAGAGCTAGGAGCGTCAGATCGAAACAGGCGGTCAGGGACCGGCTCTTGGCTTTTAAGATATTAATAGTATTGTAGTAGAGGCACAGGGTGCCATGTGTATGTATATATGTAGTAATTGTATAAATAAAATATTAATATAATTTGAAAGAGAGTATTCCATCCTGACACAACGAAGCTGCTAGTATAGTAGCTTACAGAATGCACACATAATGTATTTTTTTAAGGGCCTGAATGGTCGAGTGGCTGGCGCTCGGTACCACAGGTTTCGGGTTCGAGTCCCGGCGGTGCCATGGTTGTTTGTAGTGGTTCGGAATCCACTTTAAAAAGTAGGTCCCGGTCTAATAGGATCGTAGAGCGTTGCGGGGGCATTGTGACTCCGCGTCCGTGGCTTATCTTCAAGTGACACGCGCCCCTGGGTAATACAAAGTGAGTACGTCTGTGCAGCACTTGCCTTAAGGCATTTAAGACCAAGCTGTCTGTGTTTGCCAGCTGCATTAGAAAGAAAAAAAAAATGTGTTTTTTTAATGCATTGGTTTTCAATTCTTTTGCCATTATAATATAAATATATTTTGTAATTGTATAATGTAAATATATTTTACGGGCCGTGGGTTCGCCACCCGTGAATTAGCTTAAAGCGTGAAAAAAGGTCCGTAGAGAGACAAACCAAATCAAACCCATAACTTTTCCCACAAGTCAATCCAAAAAATACATCTCTGAAATGATAGATAAGAATTCAAAATTCTTTACAGAAAAGCCTAATCAATGATGAACCGGGATGCTGATTGAGGTTTTCATCTCTCAATAGGAATCAAGTATCAAGATAATAAATCACAAAATATCATCTGTTTTGTTTCCTACAGTGCTTGTAGTCTTTTCGGTTATCACTACTTATCAAAAAAAAAAAAATAATATAAAGAACGTTTCCTTACTTTTATAGCAAATGTTGCGTGGGGCCTGATGGCCGAGTGGCCAGCGCTTTGTAAACCTATACCACAGGTCTTGGGTTCGTGTCCCGGTGATACACGGATGGCTTAAAGGGATTAAATTGTGAAAAGATCTTTAAAATAAAGAAAGACATTTTTCTCTCATATTTATTACAAGATGAGTTGAAACTTCATATCAATTATAACGTAATATTGTTTATATGCCTCTTTTGCACAAAATAAAAAAAAATATTGCTATAGAAAGCTAAGAAAGAATTTTGACAAACACAATGAAAATAATTATATTTGCTGCTGTTTTAAAAAGTCTGTTTAGAAATTACAAATTTTTTTATTTATCTTTAAATGTGCAATTATTTGTAATCATATTTTGTAATTATTAAATTATGGAGCCTGATGACCGAGTAGCTAGCGTTCTGGCCGTCGGTGCCACAGATTTCGGGTTCGTGTCCCTGAGGTGACATGGATGTTTGTAGTGGTTCGGCATCCACTTAATAATCGGTCTAATAAGATTGTAGAGCGTTGTGGGGGTAGTGGGATTCGTGTCCGCAGCCTATCTTCTAGCTCACATGTGCCCCCTGGGTAGTGTTCAATCAGTCACAGCAGTGCAGCCCTTGCATATGGCATAAAAGATGAACTTTCTACTGTATTGCCAGCTGCATTAGAACAACATCTGTCAATAGGAAGCAAATATCACGATAAAAAATCACCTGAAAATATCCGGATGATATTTTCAGTTTTGTTTACTGCAATGCTTGTAGGTGCCTGATGGCCAATGGTTAGCGCTGTTGCTTTTGGTACCAAAGGTTCCTGGTTCGAGTCCTGGCTGTGGCAAGAATGTGTGTGAGTGGTTCGGAATCGATCTGTTTAACCCTCGTGTGCACAAGATGACCATAGAACCATAAGCCAAATCTTCAAAAAATTATCAAATTTTATTATATTCTTATCGTTATTGATAATTCTTGTGAGGATTCTGCACTTTAAGGTTCCGATTTCGCCAAGCCCCTTTTCCGCGCCAAATGGATTATCCAAAATCGCAACAGCTCATTTTTGTGTTTAGGAACTTTGGTTTGTCGCTCTGCGATCATTTTTTGCGCACTTTAGGCTCATTAGACTGGAACTTATAGTTTAACATGGATTCAGAACGACTCACATCCATGCCACCGCCAGGATATTAACCTGATGCCTGTGGTACTAAATGCAGAGCTCTAGCCGTATTCTTTTCGGTAATCACTACTTTAAAAAAAAATTTTTTTTAAATGAGCGTTTCATTACATTTATATCAAGTGTTGTAAAACTAATATTTAATGGTGCATGACATTCAAAAAATTATAAGACTAAGAATCACACTTAATCATACATGAGAATCATTCGAGTATTACACGAGATCGTCTTTTTATCATTGAACATGATGTTGTCCTGATTAGGCGTTATGCGTTACGTTATCCGAAAATGAGGGCCAAGCAAATAAAACTCTATTGCAAATTTTGGCGGAAAAGGTTACTCTGGGCGTTTCTTACCGGTGCGCCTTAACTCTTGAAATGATTTAAGAATAACGTTAGTCTTACGGAATTTTGTGGAGAATTTTACTTTTGCTTTGAAGTGTTTTGTAGTATGGTTTTGAATCACTTTTCATGTTTTGGGTTGGGATTTTAAACATTTGTATATCCAATAGCTATAAGTACTCGTAGTGCTTTGATCCATTCCTTTTATTTGAAGTTTCATATTTATCCTTTTGGCATTTTCGGTGCTTATGGAGCTGTATAGTGCTTCTTATTGCCTTTGGAATACTTCTTTCTTCATTTATGCCTAGAATTTTCAAACTTTGATATATTTTCTTGGCTATTGAATGTGATAGTGATTCTTGAAAATTTTGGAATACTTTATACTTCATTTACGACTGCATTTATCTTCTTCTGTATATTCCTTTTAGAGATTCTTGAACAATCCATTCTTCATGAAGTTCTTGATCTATTCAACATTGCTATATTCATGTGGCTATTTGAATCGGGTCATTCTTGTAGTATTCCAATCCATTGCTTCATATATCTCGTGCATTATTAAACATTGGCCTATTCCGAATTTATTCATATCCGTTCTCCAATGTTCTCACATGATAAGTTGAAATTTGCCGAGCAGATTTCAGCATTTTTCTGACTGTAAATGACGCCCCCGGATAATGGGCAGGAAATGACAGTAAATGAGAAGAAAATGACATTTTTTTTTTCATTCGGGGCTGGAATGATTAAATAAAAGCGCTCTGCGTGCTGTTTCCATGCGGCCGGACTTGAAAGCGAGCGCGGATAATTGCAGAGCATCATCGCCTCGAGTTATTTATTTGTGAGTGCAACAGGATGTAAGAGGCGTCGCTCGGACACGAGTGGCTCTGTCCGTCCGCGGCTTTACGAGGCGTTGCCTTGAAACACGGCGACTCAAGTGCACACTGAAGTTCACGGCGCTGCGTCAAGTTTGGGTTTCATTATAACATAGTATCAACTTGGTTTTCGCGCGAGTGTCAGAACTATTTTTTTTTTCTTTTCTAATGCAGCTGGCAAAATAGACCGTGATCTTTTATGCCATAAGGGCTGCACCGATGTTACTCACTTTGCACTACCCAGGGGAAGAGTGTAACTTGATGGTAAGCCACGGAGTAACAATGCCCCGCAACACTCTACGATCCTATTAGGACCGGGACCTACGGCTTAAAGTGGATTCGAAATACTACAAACATCCCATGGCAACACCGGGATTTGAACCCGATACCTGTGGTACCGGACGCCAGAGCGCTAGCCATTCGGCCATCAGGCCCCTGTGTCAGAACTGTAATTATAGTGTCAGAACTATAATCCTCTGATTCAAGGCCAGGGCTTTCCGCATCGCTTTACGTTACATCTTAGCCAGGGCCGGATTTTCCTATAGGCTAACCAGGCTTCAGCCTAGGGCTTCAAGATCAAGAGGGGCCTACATTCAAATTGTTGGCAAAATTAGAATGGCACTATTCTAAAAACAGTAAACACTAAAACACTGAATCAAAAATAAGGAGAAATTCTACACATATGAATAATAAATAAACATAATAAGTAATTTACAAACTTAAAAAGGGGAGGTGAAAGGACCTCATAAGTGGATTAGTCTAGGGCCTCTTTTCATCTAAATCCGGCCCTGATCATAGTCCATAATCCAATATTTTTTTGTTCTAATGCAGCTGACATTACTCACTCAGCTGGCATTACCCAGGGGCGCGTGTCACTTGAAGATAAGCCACGGACGCGGAGTAACAATGCCCCCGCAACGCTCTACGATCCTATTAGGACCGGGACCTACGGTTTAAAGTGGATTTCGAACCACACCAAACATCCATGGCACCGCCGGGATTCGAACCCGAAACCTGTGGTGCCGAGCACCAGAGCGATAGCCACTCAGGCCATTCAGGCTCTCATAATCCAATATAAAATCCCGTGGTTACCACAATCCAATATTAAATAAGACATCCGATTAACCCTTTTAGAATTATGATTACTAAAATTTTATCCCTTTTACTTTTGATGATAAGAATTTTTTACTTTTAAATTGTCTAATAATGTTTATTGCTTTAATAAAGTTGCATTTCTTAATTACTTATTGGATCCTTCGGATTGGCGCTTGAGAATCAGAATTATAATCCTCTGATTCAAGGCCAGAGCTTTCGGCATCGCTTTACGTTACACACACGTTCGGCAAAACCATTCATTCCAACACTGACCTTCCGCGGTGAAATGTGTTACGGACTCCTAATTGGACCCGAGTAACTTAACTTACCTCTTTTCTTTATCATTTAAATTATTTATTTTCATTTAAATTATTTTTCTTTTTATCTAAGTTCATGATGTAATTTCAATACTGTCAATTTAACTATATTAATGATTTTGTGGGCGTTTTCGGGGTATATTTACCCCATAGGTACTCCGAAACAGGTACGTCCTTTTCCGTTTCCGTTACTTCTCTGCTGTTATCACTCAAAAATAGCTTCACTTCGATTCATTTTGTGAGACATTATGGCGATAAATAAATGCAAATTCATAAGCATGGCATAAAATGCAACTATTTGTTCATGTCTTGGGTACTGAAGGACATTGAATCCAATGTCTGTGAAACAACATGAAAAGAGGTGGAATGACTGTTACCAGACATACCCTATCACAAATGAATTTTTACGTTGGAATACTATAAAATAATCCCAAAGAATTCATTTTAGTTCAGAAATAAAAGTAATTTTCTGCACGAGTTATCTCATGATGTCCCGAAAAGATACAAATAGGAGTTAAGAGTATGTTCTGGAAATCCATAGCCGTATCTCCTCGGCCATCTTCCACGTACTAAAGGGCATCGATGTAAAATGTCTGTGAAGCAACATAATAAACATGCACAGCGAGTCAAGTACACACTGAAGTTCACTCAAATGGCAACTGGCGTACCGATTACGAAGTACCCATGGGGATAGACCCCTTAAACATCCTCGTCAAAATTCATAAATAAAGTTACAGTTAGTTATTGGCTGCTTTAGTAAAAGAGGCAAGATAAAATTTCAAAAATTAATATTTTTTACTCAAGAGTTAATAAAAATACTAAAAATAAATAAAAGTAAGTTAAAAAATTAAAGTTAAAAGAATTTCAATTAAAAATTCAGTACAATGATGGACCCGTTGTAGATGCTATAAAACTATTGAAGAATGATATAAATAGTGTGATATGCTGAACGTGTGGGATCCGTGATGACGAAACTGAAAAGCAAATTTTTATTTTAATTTTTGAATATATATACATATAAATTTCGTTCTAATGCAGCTGACAAACACTTAGACAGCTTGGTCTTGAATGCCTTAAGGCAAGCGCTGTACAGACGTTACTCACTTTGCATTACACAGGGAACGCGTGTCACTTGAAGATAAGCCACGGACACGGAGTAACACGATCCCCGCAACGCTCTACGATTCTATTAGGACCGGGACCTACGGTTTAAAGTGGATTCCAGAACCACTGCCAACATCCATGGCACCGCCGGGACTCGAACCCGAAACCTGTGGTACCGAGCGCCAGAGCGCTAGCCACTCGGCCATTCAGGCCCTATTTTTGATATATATTTGCTTATATACACAGTTTGCAAACCTTCAAATTGCGGCAAAACAGATATTTTATTTCCCAAAAATAAAAACCAGAATGTTCACCCCAGCAATTCGCTCATCCGAGTGCAAGAGCCAATAAACAACTTTCCATTCCTCGGAGGAATGTAAATCAGACGAAGCGTCTGAATGTTCCAGAAGATGCCAGCGGGGAATGGATGAATACGTAAATCAAATCGAGGTACTGCTTGGTGGGTGTTTTCCAGCCTTCGTCTGCCGGGCCGAATCGAAAGCGCTTCGATGGGAAGGGGAAGGAGGGGGGAGAGAAAGCGCTGGCCAGGCTAGCATCCTGTAGTTAAGCGATGTTCGCCAGTGAAGATGAAAAAGCATTGGTTTTAATTCTAACAAGGTACTCGCTCTGTTTTTATACACTGTATATGGCATAGATGCATAAAAAGGCGAAACCCTCAGATTTCTGTATCCATTAAGTAAAAAATATACATTATACTATTGTGCCCAAAAAGTAAGACCAATTATTTTTTTTTTTTTTCAAAACCTCTTTTATTTATTCTTCCAAATTTATTTCATCTCCTTCAATCGCCAATGCACTTACGCCAACTTTTTTTCCAACTCTCAATGCATGCTACTACTGTGCCCAAAATGCAGGTATGGCCTTCAAAGTGCGCCCCGATTCACATCGTACCTCTTCAATCAACTCAAAACGGTATCCCCGGAGTAGTCTTTTGAGTTTAGGGAACAGCCAGAAGTCGCACGGTTTGAATGCGGTGGTTGTGGAATGATATGGGTTTTCATTTTTGGCGAAAACTTCACGAAGAATCAATGCAGTATGAACTGGCGCATTCAGTGTTTTCGGTACCCATCGAGATTGGACGCGTTTGAGGCCCAAAATTGGCCGATCCTTTGAAATTCCAACATCATCAGCTCAGCGAGGTCGAAAAAAAAAAAAAAAAAAATTGAATGCCAGTTCTTTGCTCAATGAATTCAGACATTTCAAAAATCGTTGGAATCCGTTTTAGCGTCTCACAAAGCCAAGCGTTACTCAAACACTAATAAATATTTTGGTATAAAATTTCACACAGATGTCAAGGACAGTGCCAACAACCTAAAAAAGAAAACAAATTCCGAAAAACAATTCCGTAAGCCCCGAGAGTTTTAAATTGAAAATGGGTCTTACTTTTTGGACACAACGGTTTGTTGTTGTAACGTATGGCTTTATTGGAAATCCATCCATTTCAATAAGGATCACACACGAAAAAGTAACAATCAGAACGAAGCAAACATACGGCAAGATAGCAATCGACACCGTCGGTCTCGCACACCACAAAAAGGCAAAAAGGGAGAGAGTCAATAAAGGGGGTGGGCACTTTATTTCAGTCCATGAGGCCCCTGGCCACCCAATACAACTGCAAGACTTCTCCCTGGCGCCAGGCTTTCCTGTTCAGTCCTGGACATTTCAAAAGATGTTCTGAATTCATTGTACCGGCTCTACTTATTGGGCAAGTGTCCGAGGTGAGGACACCTGTCCTGTTTAAGTGTTCGGCAAGACAATCGTGTCCGGTTCTTAATCGAAAGTTGACAACCGCCTCTTTACATGGTCTAGTATTAAAAATTGTCCAGCATTACATTATATTATAATATAATACTAAATTATTTAAACAAAAATGCAATAATTAGCAAACGAAAAAAATTGCATGAATTTATTATGTGTTTCGGTATCTGGCTATATAACAATATATATATATATATATGTATGTAGGATTTGTTGTGTGGTAATCAGCAGGTGGCGACACATCACGGTTGCTTGTCTTTGACAGAGCCTGTTTACAACGTGGGTTAGTATTCAACTTTGACCCCACGAGAAGGGGAGAGGTCCCCGTGGATGGGAAAAAGAGAGAAGATGAGAACGCTAGCGGTTAACGAGAGAGGAGGCGAGACTGGGGCAGGCTACATCAAGCAGCGAGAGAATATGTCTAGCCCTTAATTAATAACTAATGTAAATATCATTGTAAAATAGCATGTAATTAAATGGCTTTATTTAAAGAAACATCGCATTACTTCATTGTGTCTGTCAAATCCCCACTGCAAAAGTTCAGCCATTATTAGACTGGTAGAGAAGTTCTACAAAAACTGTGGACTCAACCGGGATGAATCTATCGGAAGCGGTTGAAGTCTACATATATATATATATATTGCAGTCACCAAGCGCAAAAGAGATGACTCGAAAGGTTTTGAATCATCCATTTTCTTGATATTTTGGCCTAAATATGTTTGCACGCAAATATATACCGATCCAAACAGGCTTCGGCATTTTATGTATTATTAGCTACAAACCCATCAACTTCGTTGAGGTTCATTTTAAAATGGAACATCTTTTTATCGTAGAGATAAAAGAAATAAAATTCCTGAGATAGGGATCTTTCATCCGGGCTAGCGCGCGATAGAGAAAAAAATTCTGATCTTCCAGTCCGGATGAAACATTGATCTAACACTAACATCGGTTGAGATATTGTTCTAATGTCTTAACTGTGTTCTTTTTTTTCAATTCTTTCTATTAGTTCACACTCTCCCTATACATATATCTTGTTCACATTTTCAATCGTTCATCATAAGATACTCTTTATTCATCCACTCGAGTTCAAATGCATTTTTTTGAACTTGTAGTGGAGGACACTGGATGTGAATACAGTTTTTTTCAAGTATTCATTCAGTAATTAAATTTAGTTAATTCATTTTAGTTTTCTTAAAATTTAAGTTGCATGTATCTAATAATAGATGGCGCCAGATAAACTTAAAAGTGAATGAAACTTATTAATAAAGGACTTTCTGCAATAGAGTGGAAAAAAATAGGAATTGACTTTAAATTTTTTTTTATATATACTACTTATTAAACTAAAATGGGTCTTGTTCCCTGCTTTAGTCTTTTATTGAAATCTAAAAATATTTGATTCTGCATCATTATTTAACAGCATTTGATAAATTGAAATATTAGTTAATATATAGTTACCGTTAGCTTCAGCGTTACAAGTTTAGTCATGTCAGGCCTATAATTTCTGTTTTCCGCATTTACAAAAAAAAAAAAAACACACACACCTAACTTTGGATAAAATGCTTTTTGTAAACCTGTAGATCTGTTCGAGTTGCAGATATAATTGTAGAAGAACACATATCAGCATTCCATAGAAGTTTTTACAGCACACGGATTTTTCACACATTTTCTAACCACGAATCTTTGGCCATCCCTTTAAGTTCACCTTGAAGAACGACTTTTCTTACTTTTGTTTTAAATCAGATTTCCATTTTTAAAGCGTTTTAATCACATATGGCACTGAGAGGAGATAAATATGCTGATTTAACTTTAAACTGAACTTTTTACGACTACCAGGAGGACAAATAATCCATTTTGGAAGGCTGCAGGTTGTTTCCTTTGCAACTATCAGCGATTTCTAAATACTAAAAAGAATAGAACTAAATAAGGAACCAAAAATGGAAGCAAAACGATTTTCTTAAATGCCATCATCATCAGAAAAAGGAGGGGGAAGGGGGGGGGGCTACAGATCATAATTTTATTGAGGAATTTATCAGAAAATGTTTTGGTACGCAATGAAATTTTGTGACGTATTCTGCGTCTGTTTATATTTGCATTTGCATTTTTATCAAAAGAAAATGAGTCAACAATTTTTTAAAAAGTTATTCAGTGTTGTTAAGATTACCACGAAGATGACATGAAAAAATATTGGAATTCAAGTAACGCCGCTTTTTCTACAAGTGTTTAAAGCGTAAAACACTTTTCGATGGCATTTAAATATTTAATTCTTCTGTGCGTGTATTAGTCACTGGACTCCTCCTAAAAGGCTGGACCGATTTGGATGAAATTTTTTTTGTGTGTGTTGGAATGAGTCCCTGGATGGTTTAGATCAGGGTCTCCAAACTACGGCCCGCGGGCCAAATCCGGCCCGTCAGTGTCATTGTCAGTGACCCGCGACAGCAAATAGCTTATTGTTGCTGTAATAAGTTGGATAAAAAAAAAAACACAGAATGCTAATAACTCGGTTTTATTGACTTGCTAGGCAAAGCTTAAAGACAGGCACAATACGCAGAAAATTTAACTTAAGCATAAAACTAACAAATAATTGAAATGAATCCCACTAATATTATAGACTAGTGAACATCCGCGGTTACCCTCGGTAGTTATACCTACCTATTTCCACTTTTAACTATTAGATGTCGTCAAGTGTCACGGTCGTATCGATACACAATAGTAATTGTAGTAATTGAACCAGCGAATTTAGCAAGCGTATGCTCGCTCAGAGCGCGTACTCGGCGACTAGTCTACAAATTGTAGATAATGGCAGAAAAGTTAAAACAGTTTTGGCCCTTGGTACTTCCTGGAGTAAACTGTATGGCCCTAAGGCTGAAAAGTTTGGAGACCCCTGATTTAGATTCCCAATTGAACCCGATAGGTGGCACTTCAATTGGGCCCTTCTGTACGTGCGCTTGTCCCTGAACTCCTCCTAAACGGGTGGACCTGATTTGGACGAAATTTGTTGTGCGTGTTTGACAAAACATGGAGAATGTTTTTGACACTACCCCCTTTGTTGTCAGTCGCCACAAGAGTGGGCTGCAGTATACCAACATCTAGGCCGTTCACCTACTCTCTATGAAAATGGGTGTAGACTTCAATCGGTTCCAATAGATTCATCCCGGTCGAGTCCACAGTTTTTGTAGACTTCCCTACCAGTCTAACAAGGGCTGGACTTTTGCAGTGGGTGTCTAGTGGATTTGACAGACACAATAAAGTGATGCGTTTCTTTAAATAAATCTATTTAATTACACGCTATTATATAATGATACTTACATTAGTTATTAATTAAGTGCTAAACATATTCTCTCGCTGCTTGACGCAGCCTACCCTATCTCGCTCCTCTCTCGTTGAACGCCAGCGTTCTTCTCTTCTTTCTTCATCTACGAGGACCTGTCCCCCTTCTCGTGGGGTCAGAGTTCAAAGTTAAATGCTCCCCCACGTTGTAAACAGGCTCTGTCAAAGATAAGCAACTGCGATGTATCGCCACCTGCTGATTACCACACAAACAAATCCCTACATGGGTAATACTATATATTCGGGTATATTATGTATTCGAGTATATAAAATAGGTTCGCGCTATCCACTTTATTGTTATTTGCCACCACAGGGTGCTGCAATATTGTAGACCGCTCAAACGATATCCAGGAAAAGAAGTGTGCACCTATATTGGAACATGGAGAATATAGTCGCTATAAGTAAGTATCTACAATGCATTTTTTTGGGGGGTAGGGGGCAACATATGCCGGGTTCTGATAGTATATATACATATATATACATATATATATATATATATATATATATATATATATATATATATATATATATATATATATATATATATATATATATATATATATATATATAATATATAATAAGAGTACAGATATATTGCTCTATTAACTATATCATACAACTGAAATGTTTCTATAAATGAAAATTTTCCAAAATTAGTTTTAACTTCTAAAACTAATTTTGGTTCAACTGCTTATTCTAAAAGAGCCCAGTTACACACACACACATTACCATGCGCCCAGTTACCATGTGTATATATGTAGGGTTTAGCCGCTTGCAAAAGATGCATCCCGGCCGAGCCCCCAATTTCTGTAGATTTACACCGGTTCCAATAGATTCATCCCGGTCGAACCTACAGTTTTGTTGACTTCTCTACCAGTCTAACAACGGCTGTACTTTTGCAGTGGGTGTCTAGGGATTTGTCAGACAAAACGCAGTAACGGGACGTTACTTTAAATAAAGCCATTTAATGATACACTATTTTACAATGATATTTACATTAATTGTTAAACATTCACAACCATTTTCTATCGCTGCTTGACGCAGCCTTTCTCAGTCTCCCTCTCTCTCTCTTGTCAGCTAGCGTTCTCTCTCCTCTTTTTCTATCTACGGGGTCCTTCCCCTTCTCGTGGGGTCAGAGTTCAAAGTTGAATATCCCCACATTGTAAACAGGCTCTGTCAAAGACAAGCAAGTGTCGCCGCCTGCTGATTACGACACAAACAAACATATATATATATATATATATATATATATATACACACACACATATGCGTGTGTGGACATGAAAATGGTAAACAATGCATGCTTCATGCTTTGAATAATATTTGTCAAGTAAAAATTTATATTAGGTTTATGATTATTTTATAACTAGATACTAATTAAATTTTCGACGAAATCATTAATTAGAAGATAATAAATTATTCTAGATTAGTGAAGGCATTTCTAATTTTTTTAATTTCTACTCAAAAACATTTTTTTTTTTTTCAATTTCATATGGTAATAACTTTTTTTGCAGAACTGTATTATGAGTTTTCAGACAAACAGCTTAGATTTGTTAAAATTCAATATTTGACATTCTGATGAAGGAACTCTTCCAAATAAAATAATTCAAGAGTTCAACAAATAGAAGATCCTTTGATAGAATATTGCCAATGAAGAGTCAAAAGCTTTCTTCAGTATACGAATGAACCTGCTTGATTTGAGTCTAATTACGTTAAAACAAAGAATTTTAATACATTATTTACATATAACAGTTGGGCTGATATGTTCGTAGGCTGACACATAGATAGCGCCACTAGTATTAAATCCATATGTTTTTTAGTTAGCCCTAACCTTCAAAAGACACGTGTATAAATTTGACAGCTGTTGCACTATAAGTATGTGAGTTATAGCATTTTTAGTGAAGCAATTTTTGTTAGTTTGAAAAATAGATAAAAGGAATTTCGTGTGTTTAATAAAGCTTTGCTTTTTGACAAAAAAATACTATTGAAGCCAAGGCTTGGCTTGATAAACATTATTCGGACTTTGCACCAGGAAAATCCCCCGTAGAGAAGTGGTT
Organism: Caerostris extrusa; assembly: GCA_021605095.1. Classification (NCBI taxonomy): domain Eukaryota; kingdom Metazoa; phylum Arthropoda; class Arachnida; order Araneae; family Araneidae; genus Caerostris; species Caerostris extrusa. The sequence continues at coordinate 29,955 of BPLR01001924.1, forward strand.
TGCTAAATTTAAACGAGGCGAAATGAACACCGAGGACGATGCACGCAGTGGACGCCCCAAAGAGGCTGTTACCGACGAAAACATCAAAAAAATCCACAAAATAATTTCTGATAACCGTAAAGTGAAGTTGATTGAGATAGCTGAGATCCTAAAGATATCAAAGGAACGTGTTGGACGTATCGTGAATGAATATTTGGATATGCGTAAGTTCTGTTCAAAGTGGGTGCCGCTCGAGCTCACAATCGACCCAAAACAACGTTGAATGGAGAATTCTAAGCAGTGTTTGGAGCTGTTCAATCGTAATAAACCCGAATTTTTGGGTCGATATGTGACAATGAATGAAACATGGCTCCATCATTTTCACACCGGAGTCCAATCGACAGTCAGCCGAGAGTGGACTGCACGTGATGAACACTAAAAATGTTATAACTCAATTACTATAGTGCAACAGCTGTCACATTTATACACGTGTCTTTTGAAGGTTGGGGCTAACTAAAAATCATATGGATTTAATACTGGTAGCACCATCTATGTGTCAGCCTACGAACTTTTCACCCCACCTGTTATAACCTGAATTAAGGTTAGTTTTGAACAAGATAAAAAAAAAAAATCATTACTTTTTCTTCAAAATATATGAAACAAAATCTTCTACAACGGCACAATTGAGATAGTCAATCGGCGAGTAAAGTCAAGTAAAAAAAAAACTTTTCTTGCTATTGTAAGAATTAGTATTGATATCAATTGCTTTTAAAGAAAACAATTTCTTCTTCTTATATATGTAGATATTTAATATTCATATTAATTTATTGCTGGTAGTTTTTTTTTTTTGTATGCAAAAATAGAAAAGACCATCTATTCAGAATTTCAAAACATATTAAATATTTTTCAATTCATTTTTTAAAGCACTCTTTTAAAAAAATATTATATTATTAAAAAAATAATAATTATCATTTATATGATATCAAAATATATTATATTTTTGCTATCACATAAATGCTAATGATGAATATAATATGTAATAAATAATAATGATTATAATGATGATATGATTATAATAATAATTATTATAATATATAATAAATAATAATGATTTTTTTATAAAATAATATAAATGGTTTTGATAAATGATATAATATATTTATCAAAATATATTATATCATTTATCAAAATCATTTATATTATTTTATAAAAAAAATCATTATATTATTTTGATAAAAACAGTAAAAAAGGGATTAGAATGAGTGATAAAAAAATAAATCAGCTTAGAATTCTCATTTATTTTCTTGGAAAAAAACCCCATACAAATTTCATTTATTACATGGCTTTATTTACTAGCAAATTTATTTTATAATGAAACTAAATCATCTTGTCAAATTAACTCGTATATTTTTTTTAAAAATTTATTTCCACGCAATACGATTTGCGTGTGATTTATTTCCAAAACAAATTCCACCTCTACGAAAAAGGCCTAAATTTAAACAAACAATGGATTAAGCATATTTCACACGGGAATCATTAAAATACTTCATTTTTCTTTCATGAATTTCGAAAGCGAACAGTAATCCTCTGCTGCGAAATTAAAAATTCCTATTTCTCAACATTCGAAAGTCTCTTTCCCAACACACGAAATTCGCAATCGTTCTTTTTAAAAATGTGCATAAGCGCAATTCACTTCTTAATCGTCCTCTTGAATGGAACGAATTAAACCAAGACCAGCGAATCAGGGTGCTGTTCGCGTTCGATTTAAATTGTTCTTCCGAATTAAAGAGCGCTCTCTCCCAAGGGCGTATTCGTGTTCGTTTCGCGACCCTCATTACGCGCTGGCATCAGTCAAAACAAGAGCTTCTTCTTTATCGGGTGGAAGTTGTCACAGAACGATAATTGCCCCAAGAATTTATGACCAGCGTTCTTCTCCTTTATTCTTTCTTTTTTTTTTTCTTTCCGCCATTACCACCGAGCCACATTGATCCGTCCTTGGGCGGCGAAAGCACGACTAAGCAGGAAGTCTCCACTTAGCACAACAGCAAAACGGTGCGCGTATTTGGCGACCACTTTATTAGGATTGGGAATCAAAACTTCCACCGCGGCGCTGAAAACAGGTCGCCGATTCTTCTCCCGCGGGCCGGCGATCTTTTCATGCGTCTTCTCTCTTCTCCGTCTCGTCATGGCCGATTCACCTGTTGATCGGAGGCGAAATCACCACCACCTCCTGAGAGATGAAAGGAGGCCGCTGCCGATAGATGTGTCGAATCGCAAGTGCCACACTCCACCCCAGAGGTTCTACCTCCCCTCCGGCTCCCCCGTGCTCGAAGTGAAATCGAATTTCACCTTTGGAACGACGTCGAACGAGCGCTTGCCGAAATCGCCTGCCAATATTGACAGAGCGATATCCGAAGAGGAAGACGGCGACCGATTGGTCAGGACTTCCTCCTTCGTATCTAATCCGAGCTCTTACAAGTTCTTGCAGGATGCCGCCACCGCCTCTGACACTCTGCCCTGCAAGCCCCTCGCCTTCGGTAGGAGCAGGAGGATGTCCAAGTCCTTGCCCGAACTCAGGGACCTACAGTTCGTGTCGGTTCTGCCCGATGTCGAAGAAGAAGAGTCGGAGAGTTCCGAATACCAGGGGGAGGAGATCGTGTACGTGAAACCCACCAGGGTGCCCTGGCACCGGAAGCTGGATTTTTTGTGGTGCAGTGCGTGCCAGGCGCTAGGGCTGGCCAATATCTGGAGGTTCCCCTATTACTGTTACAGCAATGGTGGAGGTAGGTTATATCGCAAATTATGGATAAAAAGAATAAGCACTCTATTTGCTCAACCTGTATTTGCATAGGAGACTATTGCGCAATAAACATGTTTACAAATGTTACATTATAAAAACATTTACACGAAAAGACATCTTATGCATTGTTTATACATTTTTTTTTCTGCCTCTTTATAGTAATCAATAATGGGAATAAGAACATTTTAAATATTAAGGATATAAATTAATATTGTATAACGCAATATGAAATAAACCACTAATCACTATATCTCTTTTTTTTTTTTTTTTTTTCCTAGATGTATTTTGTGATGTATAATAAAATTGATTTGTGATGCTTCCTATTAAAAATCAAATTGAGTTGCAAATAAATAAATAAATGTGATGCAAAAAAAATACGTAATTCTTACAGACATTTTAATAATAGAATAATCCATAATTTTTGTTTTTAGAATATTAAATTAGATATAATTCTTAAAAACAAGAATAAGTTGTTAGAGCTTTGAGAATAAATCAGTATGATTTTCATATAATTTAAAAACAGGATATCTTTTTAATTCTTCAAAAAAATTCAATTATTTCTTTTGATCAAAATTATGAAACTTATACTTTTTAGGAATATTAAATAAAAATTCAGATTTATTCAATCTTAAATTTATTTCTTTAAGAATTATTTTTAAAGAAATAAAGAATTATTCTTATTGAAAAATAAGAATTAATTAATAATAATAAGAATTAATATAAAGAATTATTCATATTCAAATAAATATTAATTCTTAGAGACATTTTATTTATAATTCTGATCACAGCAAATTATATTTTTATATAAAAGAATATATATAAAAAATACTCCCAGATTACCTGCATTCAAGAATAATAAAAGTTTATTATTTTTGTACTTGATTTATTAGTCATAAACTATTGAATTTTTATCAGTTTTATTTTTATGACATTTAATAAATATCTTTTATTGTGTTTTTTGATAAACAAAAATTACTCTCTATTAGTATTTGTAAATACATTTTATTTTAGGGTCAAAATAATAAAATCATTTAAAAAAAATTTTTGTTAATTTTAATATTCAAATCTTTGACTTAAAAAAATCTAAAAATTAATTAATATATATTTTTTAAAATATTCTCTATTACACATTTATTATTTTTTGGAATATTTTAATAAACATATCAAAATTACCTTGAAAATATTATGAATTTCATAATTGTTAGATTGAGTTTTGTTTTGTTTACTTTATGAACTTATTTTTTAATTTTTCTAATCATTTTATGGTACATAAAAATACCTTCAGCATTTTATTAATTTTTTACACATGTACAATTTTAAAAACCTTAAACTACAAATAAATATTTTATATAATAATGATAATTACAGTTTTTTTTTTAGATCCAAAAACATAAAAATAATCAAATCACATGTAAAAATTATCAAGTTCAACTATAAATTAAACTAAATTTTATTATTATAAAATTTAGTAAAACTATAAATTAAACTAAATTTTATTATGATAATATTTAGCTTAATTTATAGTTGAACTTGACAATTTTTACGTGTGATTTGATTATTTTTATGTTTTTTGGATCTGAAAAAAAATGGAATTAACATTTTTATATAAATATTTATTTGTAGTTTAAGGTTTTCAAAATTGTACATGTGTATAAAATTAATAAACTGCAAAAGGAGTCTTGAAAATAAGTCAGTATTTTCTTATAATTTAGAAACAGGATATCTTTTTTTAATTTTTCAAAAATTAAAATATTTTATTTAATCAAAATTGTACAACACACTTTTTAGGTATATTAAATAAAAATTCAGATTTACTCAATCTTAAATTTATTTATTTAAGTTTAACATCTTTGTATAATGTGTATTTAAAAGAAAAAGTTTTATTTTCAAATAAATAAAAGAAATACCATATAATTCTTTCTCTTTTGTTTTAAATATTTTTAAAAATTTACTGAAAACTTGACATATTTTATCAGGAATATTTTTATTTTATTTCTTTAAGAGGAGAAAAGTGAATTATGTTTTAATTACATTAAAAAGTTATTAATAAATTGCAATTTTACTATTTACTAAGTAATGGTGAAATTCTGTCTAATTAATTTGTTAGTTTCATATTAGTTAATTCCTCTAATATGAAAAGATCTATTAATATGATCTATTATAATATTTTTATTAATATATTAATAAAAATTTATATTTTATATTAAAGGATCTAATATGTTAGATCCTCTAATATGAAAGATGAATTTTTATTATTATTTTTCTTTTGTTCTGAGGATAAATGAATTTTACTTATTTTAGCATTAGATAATAACTCATCATTACTTTATATTCTCCTTATTTAATATTCTAAAAAAATTATGCATTATTCTATTATAAAAATTGTGGATTACTCTATTATAAAGTTATGGATTATTCTATGATAAAAATTATAGATTATTCTATTATAAGAATTGTGATTACTCTATTATAAAAGTATGGATTATTCTATTATAAAAATTGTGGATTACTCTATTATAAAAATTATGGATTATTTTATTATAAGAATTATTACTCTATTATAAAAATTATGGATTATTTTATTATAAAAATTATGGATTATATTATAAAAATTATGGATTATTCTATTATAAAAATTATGGATTATTCTATTATAAAAATTATGGATTATTCTATTATAAAAATTATGGATTATTTTATTATAAAAATTATGAATTATATTACAAGAATTATGGATTACTCTATTATAAAAATTATGGATTATTCTGTTATAAAAATTATGGATTATTATATTCAATATTGTTATTTTTTTTCATTCATTTCATAGGTTCCTTTGTCCTTCCCTATGTGGTTTTCATGGTTGTTTGTAGTGTGCCATTCCTTTGCATGGAGCTGGCTGTTGGGCAAGTGACACAGTCTGGTCCCATATCTGCATTTGGGCAACTCTGTCCTTTGATGAAAGGCAAGCATCAGTTTAGATTTAAAGCATATTTTAAAATTAAATATTACAGTATTTAAAGTGAATAACTCTGTCTTAAATTTGAATCATTAAAATCATATATGTGATATTTTAATTCCTATCCAGACTTGGTTCTAGTACTTTATCTAAGAAATACTTTTCTATGAAATGAAAATAATTAATAATTTTTCATATTACTTTATCTTCTTTTTCTTCTTTGTATTAAATGCTTATTTATTTTACCTGGCATCATTCATAAGTTAAATTTTAAACTACATTTTTTTTTAATTTGGTATAATATAATATTTAATGTGATGAAAAAAATGCATTATGCTGGTTATATATATATATATTTTTTCAAATATGTGAGCATCAATTTAAATTATTCTAATTATATTATGATTTCTTTAAATAGAATTTTTAATATACTGTCTACAGTTGCAAGAAATTACCAGTTACTCAATTATTTATCAATCATATTTATATTGTACATATTTTTGAAAATATTTATATTATTATTTAGCATATTATCAATGAAAAGTTCTCATATATGTTACAAAAATTAAATGTAAAATCAGTGAATGATAAATTTTATATTAATGTTAGCATTATTAATGTTTATTTAATTATTTTTTCATTTTCAATTTATTCTTACAAAACCAAATAAATTTTTTTTCAACCAACTACATATGATATAAAATTAGAAATATTCAAAGTAATTTTTAGTATTAATTTTTCAAGCCATTAAAATGATTTTGATGCAGTTTTTTTTATTTTTTTTTACATCAAAGGATGAAAATCAAATTACAATTTATAAAAATAGCATTTCACAAACAATATCGTAGCATATTAAAAAAATATTATTACAAAAAATAATTATTTAATTGTTTTTCTCTCTTTACATGTAAGTACTACTTTAATATTCTAAAGAATACAAATTATTAAGATCTTGTGGTATAAATGATGACGTTTTTAAAAATTTTAATCAATCTAATTTTTTTATTTAACTTATTATTTGTTTAACTTTGGTTTCTTTGTTAATTAATTGTTCATGTAATTTATTTGTATTAATATTAGTTTTTCCATTAAGTTTTACTTTTCATTTTCCAATTTTTTTATTATTTAAATTATTTCACCAACTAACTTAAGACCCACCATAATTATTAATTTTTTTTTTTTTTTTTTGCAAGATTTATTTAGTTTTCAGTAATATATTTTTGTTCTGTCTGGTTATAGTTTTCAAAATTTTAATTTTAGCAATTAAAATTTTAGTTTTTGTGGTTTATCTTTTCAACTACTTAATTCATTAAAAAAAATTTCATTATGAATGTCTAATTTTATCAATAACATTATACCTAATAATCTTATATTTTTATCTTTATTCCTTTTGTTATTATTTAAAATGTACTAAATGGCAATGTACAAAAGGTAATATGTAAAAACTATGAATTTTGTTAATTATTTGTATTGATTTCACTTCAGGTATCGGTGTTTCTAGCATGATGATGTCATTTTGGCTAACAGCTTACTACAGCGTGTTAACAGCATGGACAATGTTCTATGTATTCAATTCCTTCTATTCTCCTCCTCGGTGGACTCGCTGCACCAACACTTGGAACACAGCAGGGTGTCATGATGCATTCTATCCTTTGCCTGAAGTCCTACTCGATTCACAAAGGAAATCATCGAGTGATACTTTTTCCTTAAATATTTCCGATGTAGTCTCTGTAGTAAATGGAACTGTGTCAGGACCTATTGTTACAAATGTCAATATATCTCATCCTGCTCATGAATTTTTCAGTGGGTATCTTTTATTTTAAAAATATTTATGTCTGTGTGTTGTTTATTTCATTTTAAAGTACTTAAAAACTGGAGAAATTATATGAAATAAGCATTTTAAGATTGCATTTACTTTCTATTTATTGCATATATTAAAACTTTTGATGTCCACATAATATTTGTTTTGTAAGAAAAAAAAAAAATCTAAATTTAATTCAGTAGTTACATTAGCTAAAGAAATATTTAGCACAACAATCTGCTATCGAGTGATGGCATCTTTTTGCATATATATCTAATATAAGCAAATAATGAAATATCTGTATTCAATGCTGAAATAATAAACATGGCAGTAATATATTTATGAACAAATTTTATAATATTTACTTTATTCTTAAATGCCAAAATACTAATTCTTAAAATTTTGAGCTTTTCTTAATTATAAATGTTTGTGCATTATTATATTATAATAAATCTGTTTTTTTTTTATTGTTAGAAAAACAAACATACAATCTTTTTAATATACTTACATTAATTTTATTTTAAATTGAAAAAATTAAAAGTCCCTTATGCACATTAAAAAATTTTCTTTGAAATAAATAAATAATAATAATCTACTGTTTTTAGAAGAAAAAAAAACCTTTTTAAGCATAAATTTTTTTTAATCAAAACTCTTTGCAAAAAAAGTTTAATAATTTTTTGTCCTTGTTAAAAAAGTAGTCATAGTAGTTTTACAGATTTGCATGAGAAAAAAAAAAAAAAATTTAATAAAGAATAATATAATAATTCTATCAGTAAATTAAAAAAAAAAATTACATATATGAAGTTATCTATATATATTTAATAGAAAGAAAGTTTAATAACTTTTAAATTTTTCTTATGCCAAGAGAAGAATTATGGTGTTAGTTTTATTATAAAATTGTAATTTAATTACTCCTAGAAATTTCTTTTTCCATAAATCAAAGTATAAAACACAATTTGTGTTTATATTTTTTGTGATTTTAACTATTCTGATCTTTGTCCAAACAATAATATATATAAATAGAACTGCTATAATAATACAAACATAAAATATTTCTGAGCGACAATATTTAAAATAATGCTTGTTTTTTTTTTTTTTTTTTTTTTTTGGAAATTACATTTTCATTTATATTATGTTTTCCTTTTTTTTGCTTATAGTAAATGCTTTAGCGGTAAAAATTCTCAGGACTCTTATTTGTCTTTGCAGCATTAAATTGCTGGACAAAAGTGAAAGCATCAGTGAATCCGGAGAGCTGCGATTTGAACTCCTAGCCTCTGTTCTCTTTGTGTGGATCTTGACGTATTTTGCCCTGCGCAAGACAGACTTTTTTCGAGGAAACACTATTTATATCCTAACAGTTCTCTCTCATTTGCTGCTATTGAGCATTTTCCTACGCACTGTGGGGCTGGAAGGTGCAAAAGATGGACTTGCCCTTCTCTTCAAACCAGAATGGGATAAAATGTTTTCACCAAGAGTAAGTCATTGTAATTTACTAATAATGAACTCACAAAATGTTATCATTATCAGTAAATACAGGGATTTCTTTTATCATCATTAATTTATCACCTTAATGCTTTTATTCATACCTTGTAAAAAACTGTTTTCTAATATGTTAATTTATTCTAGATCTGCGATCTCCAAATTTTTGATTGTGCACCCCTAAAAATAATTAAAAGTTGTACCCCATGTAATATAATAATAATAATATATATATATATATATATATATATATTCCAGAAGTCTCAGCAGAGCTTAACATCATAAATGCATATATATATATATATATATATATATATATATATATATATATAAATATATATATATATATAATGTAAGTCTCAGCAGAGCTTAACATCATAAATGCATATACATACATTATATGTATATATCATGTATGTGTATGCATTTATGATGTTAAGCTCTGCTGAGATTTCTTGAAACAAACACAATCTCACATAATAATCATAAACTCTCAAATGATTGTGAGCTTACATCTTGCATACCACCAAGTATCATTTTCCTTACCCTTGGGGGCGGTATGCAAACCACTCTTTAGAGACCATTTCAGTAAACAAGGTCCAAAAATTGCATGTGCATTTGAAAAAAAAAAAAAGATTTATTTTTCTTAGATTAGATTTTATTGTTCAGCAAAATTTATAAATTAAATATCACATTTTAATTGCAGGTTTTACTATATTTTCAGATTAAAAATATATTAATAATTTTAATCAAATAGTTTTTGTTATTCTTTTTATGGTATATAACTGTTTTACTAATTATGAAATTTTGTTATTTATTTAAATGACATGTGCATGAACAACCAATAAATTGGTTTAATCAACAATAATTTACAATATATATGATATTTTCTAAATTCTTAATATTTTAAGAGCAAAAAATCATAACTAATTAATCTCAGTAGTATATAAATCTTTTTGAAAACTTCTAAAACACTTTGATTTAGAATTATAATCTGAAAATCAAATCTGTTTTAGTTTATGTTAACATTAGCTAATCATGCCTTTCATTTTTTTATTTTTCTTATCAATGTATCTGACAGTCATAAGTCAAGCTTAAATGTCTGCAATTCAAAAGCAATTTTTTATTTATTTATGTAGGAAAGTTTAGTTCATTAAATTATGTTTTTATCACCATCAATATTATTATTATTTAGTTTTATGACTCCAAATAACAAACAAATATATTTTGTATTACAGTAACTTCTCTTTAATCCACTAGGGTCAGGACCACAGCCGTGCCAGATGAGTGATTTTGTTGGATTATTGAGGCATAATATAGTTTTAAAGGCATTTTCAAAGATAAAGCACTCCAGATAATAATAGAAACAATTAAAACGTTTACATATTAAGCAAGAAACAATATAATGTTTCTTGCGTAATATGTTGATATAAGTCTGTATGATATCTTGTTGATTGTCTCTTAATATGTTGATTAATATATAATTGTCAATTCGGTAAACACTGGACGAAAACGAAGGCATTATTTTGGCGCCATCTGACGATCAAGGCGAAAGCGAAGGCTCGATCGGTGCCGGATTATAGAATGTGCCAAATTGTCGAATGCCAGATGAAAGATATGTTACTGTATTTCAATTAAATCAAGGAAAAAAGTGCAGACAATTATAGATTAATATTATGTGCCTTTAATTTATATGTTGCTTTATAGAGAGAGGTTATGTATGCATATTTAATTATATAATTTGCTTTCCATTTTCTTTGCAGGTATTGCTGTTTGCTTTGGCTCAAGCCTTCCATTCCTTAGGAGTCGTTTTAGGACCCAGTATTTTGATGGGTTCATGCCACAAGCAGCACAATAACCTCTTAAGGTGTTAGTTCAATTCACATATTTATACTTTTTTTTTCTATTTTTAAAAATATTCTAAATAAATGAATATTATTTTTAAATAAACTAAGTCTTAAATATATAAAAATAATAATGAATTGCTCAATTATTGTGATTACAAAAGCTGCCTAGGGTTTTAACAAGAAATATAGTAGTAACACTTAAATAGGGTAGGTGTCACTACGACTATCGTTTTTCTTTCTTTCGGTGGTTCAGTTTTTTTCTTATTAGCCGCAGCTTTCTAGTGATTCGAGAAGTATTGATCAATCCATTCAAACATCTATGTAATCTTCATTTATTTACAAACATTATTTACAAAGCTATACAGGGTTGATGGTAACAGTTCAAAGGCAAAAAGCTAAACTGGAAGAAAAATGTTCTTTTTAGAATAAAACAACTCGTTTCCACAGCAACAGCTGGTCTCCACGGCAACAGCTCGTTCCCACAGCAATCAACAGCCCATCTCCACGGCAACAGCGCAATTCTGAATCGGTTTCAAACGATTTCTATAAAACTATCACGTGACGCTGCTTGTCTCGAACTAAAGCATAAAAAATTCCAACAGTAGGTGTCCTCGCCTCGAACACTTGTCCAATACGTAGAGCTGGAACAATGAATTCAGAACATCTTTTGAATTGTCCAGGACTGAACAGGAAGCTCAGAGCCAAACAGAAGTCTTTCAATTGTATTGTGAATAGGGATTGCAATATCGGACCCAAAGTTTCAGTACCGGTATTCTGCATTTTTTAGATCTTAATACCGGGATACCGGTTTTAATACCGATAGTAGAAATTTTAGAAAAAGAAAGAAAACACATGTGTTTTTTTTGTTTGTTTGTTTCATTTGACAGGTTTATTAGAGTAATAAACCTGTCAAAAAATAATATCACAAAAATATAATAAAAAACACTCGAAGATCACAAAAAATATAAATATCACAAAAACACTCGAAATGGCAAACCATCTAATGCTGTCATTTTACTTATAATTTCATCCAAATTATCTTTTTTTTTTTTTTTTTTCAAAATAATCTAAAATCCCTGATGGCTTGGGCTTAGAAACTGTGCTTAAGTTTGTATCTTCAAAGCAATTAAATTCTTTCCTCTTCAATAAATTTATATCATGTTTCGTTTTTAAGTGTGTATGGAGTCCGCTGTACTTCCTCCATCCAATTTGATAAATCTTGAAAATTTTTTACATTGTGCCACCCTATTCTTTTTTCATCTTATAAATAATGAAACCAAACCGAAGTATTATCAACTGATTTTTTATGTTCTTTAAAGTTATTCTTATTCATTATTATGGGATATTATTTATGAGTATATATATAATAAATCTGAAAAATATTTGGAACTCAAAGTATGATATGCAAATACAATGTGAATAACAGACTCACCAATTTAAAAAAATATCAAAATATTACACTTTTCATAACTACAACTTTGTTTTCACAGATAAGAATTCTGAATAATAATTCACAGATAAGAATAAGAATTTCACAGATAAGAATTCTAAATTTCTAGTAAATACCGAAAAACCGGTTTTTAAACTTGTGAATACCGGTATTACAAAAATTGTACAAATGGCTCAAAATACCGGCATTCGGTATCCCGGTATACCGTTATTGCAATCCCTAATTGTGAAACCAGAAGCCTCATTGACTAAAACAAAGGCCCACCCCCTTTATTCAATCTCTCCCCCTTTAATTTTTTGTGGTGTGTGAGAACGACTTATTACTGATTACTGTTTTACTGTATGCTTACTTTGTAATGCTTGTTCCTTCTTTATGTGTGATCCTTATTGCAATGGATGGGTTTCCAATAAAGCCATATGTTACCACATAACAGTAGCATAGAGATTTAAGAAAACTTATAAGATATATTTGTAAATCAGAATAGATTATGTTTTTCAAGAAATTTAAAAATCCATGTAATGCCTGCTTGCTTGAAAACTATAATTCTGTTAAAGATATCCAGCATTTTATTTAAAGGGTTTAAATACAGTATAAATGCAAAATTTAAAAATACATGCATATTTGAATAATATTTATGAAATATTAGAAATCAAAATATTTTAATTTTTATTAACTATAATTTGTTATAATTAAAATAAATATTTGTTATAATTAAAAAGGTATGCAATTAATTTTTTTTACTTGTTGTGTACTCAAATATTCTTACATCGTTCATTGCAAATTTGTTTTTAATATTTAATTTTAAATATTTTGTTTTCAATATTTAATTTTAAATATTAAATTTTCAAATTTTTATATTTTGTTTTCACTATTCACTGTATATCTTACATACCCACTCAAGAGCCAAAACATTATGACCACTTGTCATTAACGAGTTGGCCCACCTTTGGCGAGCAACACAGCTTCAACCCGCCTTGGCATGGATTAATACCAGTTAAATACCATTTCCACCTGATCACGTGCCTATCACGTCATCCAGGCGAGTTCACAGCAAAATATAGGGGTGGTCATAATGTTTTGGTCTTGGGTGTATATTATGTTTAATAATATTAAATATTTTAATTTGTTATTTAGGGACACAGTTGTGGTGACTTGTGTAACTCTGTTAACTGTGTTGATGGTGGGTTGTGTGACCTTTTCCACCATAGGGCATCTGGCTAAAAGAACAAACATGCCGTTTTGGTCTGTATTAAGTGATGGTATGTAAATTCCAATTATTCCATTTACTGCAGAATTTTTTTTTAAATCTTTTTTTTTTTCTGAGCTGTCTTTCTTTTCAGATCCAGGCAACGTGTACGTGATATATTCTGTTGTGATTGCCTCCATGCCTCTTCCTTCTTGTTGGGGGGTTTTGTTTTTCCTCATGTTCTTATTCTTTGGTTTGGATTCTGAGGTAATTATTAATTTGCCACAAATTTTAATTTATGTCTTCATTTTTAATTTATTTTTATAAATGTTACGTTATTAGAGAAACAAAAAAATTTATAGCATCTCTGTAGAATTAAAAAAAAATTAACTCTAAAATCGCAGCAAAATGAAATAGTGATTTAATAACTTTTTATTTTTGGAAATTTCGTTTCTAAATAGTTGTTTATTTTTACTGAATATAAAGAAAATGTAATAAGGCATGATTTAAAAAACATGGAGCTTATTTTTAATGATAACTGTGGTTGTGTTCTAATGCGGCTGGCAATACAGAGACAGTTCATCTTTATGCCATCAGCAAGAACTGTTTCTCATTGAGCACTACCCAGGGGCACGTGTAGCTTGAAGATAGGCTACGGAGGAGAGTATCACTACCCCCGCAACGCTCTACGACCCTATTAGACCGGGACCTACGGTTTAAAACGGATTCGAACCACTGCAAACATCCATGGCACCTCCAGGACTCAAACCCGTAACCTGTGGTACAAAGCGCTAGCCACTCGGCCATCAGGCCCTTTATAATGATAATTGTTGTTGTTGTCGTGTCCCTCATGGAAGGAGGGTAAAGGGGTGCAGCTTCTGTTCTGATGGAGCACCCGTAGGTAGAAGTCTGACTTCTGCTCCGTGACGCTTTTTACAGTCATAGGAGACCGGGACCTACTGCTTAAAATGGGTTCCGAACCACTACAAACATCCATGGCACCGCCGGGACTCGAACCCGAAACCTGTGGTACCGAGCGCCAGATCGCTAGCCACTCGGCCATTCAGGCCCCTCCTTTATAATGATAATTAAAATAATTTAATTACTAATTTTTAAATTATAAAAAATGATAATTAAAATAATTTAATTACTAATTTTAAATTTTAAATCTTATTTTTCCCGTATATTACCTTGTATTATATGAGAATTTTTCGAACTTTTTCTACAGTTCTCTTATGGCGGTCAACTTCTAAAGTGTTCTTCTCGCAAGAACCGTAAATGGTTAACATAAATGGGCACAAGCCTTTAACCAGATATCGCTAAATAAAGCAAGTTTTTATTTCTTTAGTTTATATGCCTAAAATTTATGAAAAAAAAAAAAAAATACAATAATTTCAAATGAAAATGAGCTATTCGTTTTATAAAAATGAGTTGTTTTACATTCAAAATTATATTATGGAGAAAACATTAATTACATCCGAAAATTGGGAGAATTACATTTGAAATTGTATTATGGGGCCAGACGGCTGGTTGACTAAGCGTTCTGGCGCTCGGTACGACAGGTTTCGAGATCGAGTCCCAACGGTGCCATGGATGTTTGGAGGGGTTCGGAATCCACTTTAACCGTAGGTCCGGAAAAAATATGATCGTAGAGCGTTGTGAGGGGTGTGACTCGCGTCCGTAGCCTATCTTCAAGCTACACGTGCCCCCTGGGTAGTGCTAAATGAGAAACAGTTCTTGATGATGGCATAAAGATGAACTGTCTCTGTATTGCCAGCTGCATTAGAACACAACAACAATTATCATTAAAAAATAAGCTCCATGTTTTTTTTTTTTTTTTTTTAAATTATGGCTTATTACATTTTCTTCAGTAAAAATAAGCAACTATTTTGAACCAAATTTCTAAAAAAATAAAGTTATTAATTCACTATTTCATTTTGCTACGATTTTAGAGTATATATGAAAATATGATCGTAGAGCGTTGTGCGGGTAGTGTGACTCTCGTCCGTAGCCTATCTTCAAGCTACATGGACCCCCTGGGTAGTGCTCAATGAGTAACAGCGGTGCAGCCTTTGCTTATGGCATAAAGATGAACTGTCTTTGTATTGCCAGCTGCATTTGAACAACCATTTTTACTAAATATAAAAAAGTGTAATAAGGTATAATTTTAAAAATGTAGAACTTATTTTTAAAGATAATTAAAATAGTTTAATTACTAATTTCAAATTTCAAATCTTATTTTCTAATTTAAATCTTATTTATATAGCAAGTTTTTAGTTTATATACCTTAAATTTATGAAAAAAATACACTCATGTCCATAAATTAAGGATAATTCAGAATCACACAGAAATTGAACTCTAAAATAAAATTTTCACCTGTAGAATTATCACATACATCTTAAAGAAGAATATGCAAATTACAGGAAACCACCAGATGGCGCGGATAGTACGTCACAATGACGAGTGTAAGAGAGGGGTATATAAGGAATGGTGGCAAAAGAAGTAAAATTGTTCACAAGCGCTTTTAAAAGCCTTTCAGTGCAATAACCGCATAGTTAGTTTGCAGTCTGATTCTCGCCGGACTTTCATATGGAGAGCGCCAGGTACCCATTACCACCAAGAGAACACCATTGAACGACACCGTTACGGTGGTGCAGGATGGCTCGTTTGGGGAGGAATCATTCTTGGTTTCCAGAACTGACCTGCATGTTCAGAGTGTAACGATAACAGGCCACATCTATCGGGATGTCATTCTGGAACAACGTGTACGTTTGTTTCGGGGCGCCATGGGTGCTGAATTTCTGTTTATGTATGACAACGCCCGTCCTCACCGTGCAAACATTGTAGACGAATGCCTTCAATTGGAGGATATCACCGTATGGATTGGCCAGCATACTCACGGACTTGAATCAATAGAGCATGTGTGGGATATGCTTGGCCGACGAATTGCAACCCGTCAAACCCCCTCCCACCTGTCAACCGGAACTTCGGAGGGCATTGCTTGATGAGTGGTGTGATATTCCCCAAGATGATTGATAATTTGATACTCAGCATGCCTAGGCGTTGTAAGGCCTGTATTGCATCGTCCGGGAGACATACTCCATATTAACCATCATACTAACCATGTTATACTGTTTTTTGTAAATAGGTTCTTTTTTGAAATTTGCTCCAGGGAGTAAAAATCGCAATTTTTATTAATTATGTCAAACATATAGCATCTTTTGCTTTTGTTTAATAAATAGACTTTTTACAAATAAATCAAATTTGTTTTGCTTCTGTCTCTTTCTTTGCCTGAACTTCATTATCCTTAATTTATGGACATGAGTGTAATTAAATGAGCTATTCGTTTATAAAAATGAGTTGTTTAATATTCGAAATTATTTATAGTGCTGATTTATTGCTATGTCGCTAAAACAAAAAATCGTTTAAAAATTTTTTTTTTTAATGTCTTTGATTAATTTTATATATTTTTATGTAATAAATTATTTTAAATGTTACTGCATTTTATTTGTATTAATGCAGTATTTTACTGTTATTAATTAATTATTGTGTTTTTAATTAGCTGACATGGAAAATATTTTAAAAGTAAGCTTTTATGTCATAAAACTGTAAATGCATAACAATTCAGAATTTCCTTTAATATGTATAAAGTCCTGAATTTAAAATTCTTTTTTTTTCTTCTATTTCTCAATAAAATTTTAATGCAAAAACTAATAATTATTAAATAATAGTTTAATTCTTGTTATAAATTTATGGAAAAACCTATTATATAATAAATTAATTATTAAATAATTATTGAACTTAAACAAAAATATTCATTAAAATGGATGAGAAATTTATATGCTTTTAGTTATAAAGTTTTTGAAGTATAATTTTGTTTTTTATGAAATTATACTATTTTATAAAAATGGTTAGTATATAAAGTATACTTTTACTATACTTTTAATACTATAATTTTATTTACTATTGATAGTATATAAAATTATACTATTTATAAAAATAATTAATAAAATTAGTTTTTTTTTTATAACTGTTTTTAAAAGGTGTTATGATTTTTATTCTTATTTCTTGTTGTGGGTTATAATTATTATTAATCATTTTATTTTTGTCGTTTTTAAATCTAAAACAAGAAATTATGAAAATATTGAAATAGCAACTTATTTTTTTATAGATAAAACTGATGGCAACTTTGATCTCTGCTTTAAAAGAAGCTTATACTTATTACATTAAACAGAGATTTCAAGGACACTCCCTGTTCTTGGCTGTTATCTGTGGATTCTGTTTCTTTGCATCCATTCCATACTTAACTCAGGTGAAATAATTTGATATTTTCTGCTATATACTGCAATTTTTAAACTAAATTGATATCTACATTGACATATACACTCCAGAGCCAAAACATTATGACCATCCCTACATTTTGCAATGAACTCGCCTGGATGACGTGTAAGGCACATGATCAGGTGGAAGTGGTATTCAACTGGCATCAAGTGGTGATATTAATCCATGCCAAGGCGGGTGATGAAGCTGTGTTGCGCGCCAAAGGTGGGCCAATTCGTTTTTGACAGGTGGTCATAATGTTTTGGCTCTTGAGTGTATATCAGGGGTGGTCAATCCGCTGCCGCATGTGGCCTGCCTGGAATATTTTTACATTTTACTCTTACAAAATATATTTATTTTATAATGGCCAAAGTAGTGAAAATCAATGCATTAAAAAATATATTATGTGTGCATCCCTCTATTCAAAAATGAACTGTCTTATGATGCGCGAACATTTTGGAACATCTAATATAACAGGTTCTATGTTACACTTTAAGTGACCGCAGTGACCATCCCTAGATACGCACAGTTGACTGATGATAGCACAGCAAACCAGACTCTTAGTTCAAGTTGTTCGAGCTTTTGATTCAATTTACACCTGCGAATCGTTTTTTTTTTCAAAAATGTAATGGACCCAACACGAAACACGCTCCAACATAACGGATGCAACACCCATGACGATGTGCAAATACCCAAATGGAGATCGATTTGCAAAAGGTAAGTGAAAAGGGTGGAGAAACAAATATCGCACTCGTCAAATAAATAGTTTTGAATGATTTCATTTTTTTTATTGCTTTTATATTTATGTATTTTTTATACTTCATTTTGAGTGTTCTATATTTCTTTACAATGTGCGTTTAGTATCATTATTATTTATCTATTTTTATGTGTAAGAATAATAGTGAACATAAAAATAATAACTCGTCATGTTTCAATTTTTCATTCGAAAAAAAAAATGTCAATAGTGGGTCTAAATCTAATAGGGGATATATAATTTTATAGGCGGCCCGCAGAGTTAAGTTGCATTTCCTAAGTGGCCTTCAAGATCATTTGGGTTGGCCAACCCTGATATAGACAGTCAGACACATTAATGATCTTCATTTTATTCAAAAAATATATTTTTTTTCTGCCATTTTATTTTTGGTATCGGGATAAGTTCATATAGGACATAATGGCGACTGTTATTAATTATATTTCTATGAGCATTTTGATGCCAATATTATTTAATTTTTACTTTTAGTTTATGCAGTAATCTCTCTTTATTCTGGCTTGTTTGGGGACATGGCTGTGCTAGATGAGAAATTTTTCCAGCTTATTCAGCATCAATATAGTTTTAATTCAAGTTTATGAATGATTAAGCCATCTATAGACTGTTTATCGAGATCAGAAGTAACACAAGGGTTGCTGTGTTCTTGCCACATCATACCACTTTTATGCTTGTATCTCTATCTGAGAAATAGAAAACTATATACACTGAAGTGACAAAAGTCATGGGATATCTCTTAATATCGTGTCGGCCCTCCTTTCGCCCGGCGAAGTGCAGCAACTCGACGTGGCATGGACTCAACATGTCGTTGGAAGTCTTCTGCAGGAATATTGAGCCATGCTGTCTCGATAGACGTCCATAATTGTGAAAGCGTTGATGGTGCAGGATTTTGGGCACGAACAGACCTCTCGTTGATGTCCCATAAATGCTCGATGGGATTCATGTCGGGCGATCTAGGTGGCCAGATCATTCGTTGGAATTGTCCAGAATGTTCTTCAAACCAATCGCGAACAGTTGTGGCCCGGTGACATGGCGCATTGTCATCCATAAAAATCCCATCGTTGTTTGGGTACATGAAGTCCATGAATGGCTGCAAGTGATCTCCAAGTAGCTGAACATAAGCATTTCCAGTCAATGTTCGGTCCAGTCGCACCAGAGGACCAAGTCCATGCCATGAAAAAACAGCCCACACCATTACGGAGCCACCACCAGCTTGAACAGTGCCTTGCTAACAGTTTGGGTCCATGGCTTCGTGGGGTCTGCGCCACACTCGAACCCTACCATCAGCTTTTACCAACTGAAATCGTGACTCATCGGACCAGGCCACGGTTTTCCATTCATCTAGGGACCAACCGATATGCTCACGTGCCCACGAGAGTCGCTGCAAGCGATGTCGTTCTGTCAGTAAAGGCACTCGAGTCGGTCTTCTGCTGGAATAGCCCAAGAAAGCTAAATTTCTCCGCACAGTTCTAAGAGACAAGTCCCTTGTACGTCCCACATTGATTTCTGCGGTTATTTGACGCAGTGTTGCTTGTCTGTTAGAATTTACGACTCTTTGCAGACGTCGCCGGTCTCGGTCGTTAAGTGCAGGCGGTCGACCACTGCGCTGTCCATGGTGGGATGTTATGCCTGAAATTTCATACTCTCGGCACACTCTTGACACAGTGGATCTGGGAATGTTGAATTCCCTAACGATTTCCGAAATGGCATAACCCATGCGTCTAGCTCCAACTAACATTCCGCTTTCAAAGTCTGTTAATTCCGTCGTGCGGTCATCATCACGTCAAAACCTCTTCACATGAATAACTTGAACAGAAATGAAAGCTCTCCGAAAGCACTGCGCATTTATACCTGTTCTACGCGATGCTACTGCCATCTGAAAATTTGCATATTGCTATCCCATGACTTTTGTCACTTCAGTGTATATATGTATATATTAGGTTGTGGAAAAAGAAATTCATTTTTTTTTTTTTTTTTTTTGGTAGATGGCTGTAGTGATCCATATTTCGTAAAAGTATCGATCAAACAATTTCAGATTTATGCTCATTGGAAAGCACTAAAAAAATTCTTTTGCTGTTTATTGTTGAGTCCATTCATTTGTGAGTTACAAGGTGTTTTAAAGTCAACAAAGAGAAAATTCGGTACATTTTACAGTTTTTCCTTGATAAAGCCGAAAATGCAAGGCGCGGCTGAAATTGTGAAGAAAGGGGTGTTTAGGTTGCTGTTACTGTAACAGTCAATTGCGTACAATTTTGGTTTCATCGATTCCGGTCAGGTATTTTTGATGTTAAGGATGCACCTCGCACAGGTAGGCCCGTCGTTGAAAAAGCCGACAAAATCACAGAAATAATCGAAGTTGACCACAAGTTAGCAGTCGTAGGCATCGCACAGGAGCTAAAGATCTACCCTAAAACAGTTTTATACCATTTGCACAAAGCTGGATTTGAAAAGAAGCTTGATGTTTAGGTGCCACACTAATTAACACAAAAAAAACATGATGAATCGAATTTCCATCTGCGAAAGCTAGGCCAAACGGAATGAAATCTACCTATTTCTTAAACGGATGGTAACTGGAGATGGGAAATGAGTCACATACGGCAACATTGTGTGAAAACGATAGTGGACGCGATGGACCAGAAACAGCTAGAATTGGCCAACAGAGGTGTTGTATTCCATCAGGACAACGCCAGGCTACACACGTCTTTAGTGACTCGCCAGAAATTCCGGGAGCTTGGTTGGGAAGTTGTGACATATCCACCATATGGTCCGGACCTGGCACCAAGCGATTAGCAGGCTTTTCTTGCATTGGAAAACTTCCTTAGTGATAAGAAATTGGCATCAAGAGAAGATTGTGAAAATCTGTTACTAGTTTTTGCACCAATAAAGACCAAGACTTCTATGAGAGAAGCGTTGTGAAAACACAATGACAACAAATAAAAAAGGGCAACAAATTATAGAATCAAACGGTGCATATTTGACAAAAATTGGTGATCCGAAACATGTTAAATAAAGTCACCTAAAAATAGTGGATTTCTTTTTCTCCAACCTGATATTTATATAAAAAGCACAGACACCATTCAGTTGGCAATTCTGTGAAAAGGGAGATGGTCCTTTGTTAGCTATAGATTGTTGCCAAAGTATTATCTGAGTCACGCTGTTATGTTTACTTTACTCTTCTCGATGAACAGACTATAGATAAAAATTTAAACGATTAAAACATGCACATATTGAATGTGTTTATACCTATTCTGAATCTATGTAGACAATATGAATATCCGACTAATCATTCCGTCATTCTAATAATTAAGAAATTATAATTCATATTGTGGAGCCTGAATGGCTGAGTGGCTAGCGCCCTGGCGCTCGGTACCACAGGTTTCGGGTTCGAGTCCCGGCGGTACCATGGATGTTTGTAGTTGTTCGGTCCCGGTCCCTAATAGGATCGTAGAGCGTTGCGGGGGCATTGTTACTCCGCGTCCGTATCTTCAAGTTACACGCGCCCCTGGGTAATGGAAAGTGAGTAACGTCTGTGCAGCGCTTCCCTTAAGGCATCCAAGACCAAGCTGTCTGTTTGCCAGCTGCATTAGAAAAAAAAAATAATAATTCATATTGTAACCGTGGTTCCACCTATGCACTGCAAGAGCGGCATTCCGGTGAAAAGTTCAGTTGGCCCCGAGACTCTCACCAGAGAGGACGTACGGCAAAACAGACTGCCGCTGCCGTTGGTTATCAGTTCTCATCTCGAGAGCTAGAAGTGGAATCCTTCGACTCATCTTTTCTTGTATATCGTTAAATATGCTTCATGTGTGTTAAATAGTGTTTATAGTTTATTGTGTATGTTGTTAATGCCGTATTTACGTGCTTGTAAAAATAAAATTCTGTGCTGCTAAACGTATGTCTCGATTCGACCACACCCAGTTCCAACTTCAAAATGATATTCTACTACAAACTGCCGCCCAAACGTGGGGTCTTCCATACTTGCAACGACTACAATATGTTAAATATTCTTGTAGTGTTTAACACAGCACACACAAAGAGTAATGCAGTATAGTATAATCAATATTGAAGTCGCATATAGGCGATTAATTATCTCTTAATTTTTTGCTGTATACTGAGAGTCACATACTTATGCTTATTTACATTTGGAGAACATTTTCTGAACAGCACAATGTGTATATGCATTTGCAAATATGATTTGAAACACTGTAATGAAACCAAAACTGTAATTTTTTTTTTTTTTTTTCTCTTATAAATGTTACGTTATTAGAGAAACAAAAAAAAAAAAGTATAGCATTTCTGGGGACTTTTAAAAAAAAAAAATTAACTCTAAAATCGCAGCAAAAAATGAAATAGTGAATTAATAACTTTATTTTTTTAGAAATTTGGTTCAAAATAATTGTTTATTTTTACTGAATATAAAAGAAAATGTAATAAGGCATAATTTAAAAACATGGAGCTTATTTATGACAACTGTTGTTGTGTTCTAATGCAGCTGGCAATACAGAGACAGTTCATCTTTATGCCATCAGCAAGAACTGTTTCTCACTTAGCACTATCCAGGGGGCGCGTGTAGCTTGAAGATAGGGAACGGACGTGAGTATCACTACCCCGCAACACTCTGCGACCCTATTAGACCGGGACCTACGGTTTAAAACGGATTCCGAACCACTGCAAACATCCATGGCACCTCCGCGACTCTGACAGATACGATGAACACTGGACAAATGCGAGTAGCATTGTGTCGCCATCTAGTGACTCAGCTCAATAAACAGCCGAATCCATATGAAAGCTAAGGCTTGATCGGTGACTCATTATAGAATGTGCCGAACTATCAAATAATAGAGAGTTTTTGCATAGCGTTTTTTTATCGTCCGATATTTCTTTCTTCATAGCGCGCATGCTCGTAGGAATAGCTCAGTAGTGAATTATTACAGATAAGCATGCGCAATAGGTACAATGTTTACTATGTGAATGCGTGCTAAGGAAGAAAAATATCGGACGATAAAAAACGTTATGCAAAAACTCTCTATTGAATCGAATATCATTTATGTTCACAAGTACGAATAATAGTAAACACAAAAATAATAACTCATCATATTTCCATTTTTAACTTGTCTATAGCGGGTCTAAATCTAATAGGGGGATATATCATTTTACGTGCGGCCCGCGGAGTTAAGAGGCATTTCCGAAGTGGCCCGAAAGATCATTTGGGTTGGCCACCCCTGCTCTTGATTGTGTGGATTTACCTGTGCCATTATTTGGATTATTCCATGTTAAACACTAATATTTTTTTGCTGATCTCGCACCAGCGCGTGATATGACGTCAAAGTTTAAATAGCCAACGCTTGATGTGGAGGGCTGTCTCAGTAACCAATCACGCGTTCGCACGGTGAGAGCTCTACGCCGCGACATTTCGTCTCTACTTCAATCGGCAATTTACGTCTGCTGGTAGTGGTGTGGAGCAAAGGCTGTAAAGTTGTTCCTACTTAGTTTTAAGGGAACGTGATTCGATTGAATTCGAATTCGAATGTGCTTTTTATTTGTTATTAGTCATTTAAAAAAATCTTTTAATATAAATAGTAGATGCAATAGTTCTGTGGGGTTTTCACAACCCCCAAAAAATAAAAGTACAATCGAATAAGCTTCTAATACAGTGGTGGCCAAGCCAAATGATCTTGCGGGCCACTTTGGAAATGCCTCCTCACTCCGCGGGCCGCCTATAAAATTGTAGATCCCCCTATTAGATTGAGACCCACTGTTGTTGTTGTTGTTATCGTGTCCCACATGGAAGGAGGGAAAAGGGGTGCAGCTTCTGTTCTGATGGAGCACCCGTAGATAGAAGTCGGACTTCTGCTCCGTGACGCTCTTACCTACGGCTTAAAGTGGATTCCGAACCATTACAAACATCCATGGCACCGCCGAGACTCGAACCCGAAACCTGTGGCAGCAAGCGCCAAAGCACTAGACACTCGGCCATTCAGGCCCCTTTGAGACCCACTGTAGACATTTTTTGGGAGTGAGGAATGGAAACAGAATGAGTTATTATTTTTGTGTCTACTATTATTCTTACATGTAAGCATAGATAATATAATAATAAGGATACTAAACGCACACTTCAAAGAAATATATAGCTCTAAAGGGAAATATATAAATATAAACGAAATTAAAAAAATGCAATCGTTAATCAATATTTATTCTTCTAGTGCGATATGTGTTTCTCCACTCTTTCACTTAGCTTTTGCAAATCGATCTCCATTTCGGTATCGTATGTTGCACATCGTATGTAGTGTTGCGTCCCTTATGTTTAAACGTGTTTTGTGTTGGGTCCATTTCATTTTCGAAAAAAAAAAAAAAAAAAAACGATTCGCAGGAGTCACTTGAACTAAAAGCGCCAACAACTTCAATTAAAAGTATTGTTTGCTCTGCTATTAACAATCCACTGTGCTTATCTAGGGGTGGTCACTCAGGTCACTTAAAGTGAAACATAGAATCTGTTATATTAGATGTTCCAAGATGCACGCCTCATGAATTCGCAGGATATAATTTAATTATTCTACGAACTCATAAAACAGGCAATACCTGTCCTCTATTCGCAAGAATATTATTTTAAAATCAAAGTTCATTTTTCCCATAGTTTCGGCAGTTCATTTTTGAATCTATGGTTGCCCAAATAATGTATTTGGTTTTCACTCCTTTGGCCTTTATAAAATGAATATATTTTGTAAAAGTGTGATCAATCTGACGGGCCGGAAAAATATTGAAGGCGGGCCGCGGGTTGGCCACGCCTGATCAAGAGCATAAGAGTAGTTGTTGGGAAAAGTAGAATTATCTTGTAATAAAATTAAAATGTTTTCAATTTCAGGCTGGAATATTTTTCTTCCAACTCACTGACTACTACATCGCAGTGGTCGCTACTATAATTGTTGCATTGTTTGAAGTATGCACTCTCAGTTGGATTTATGGTAAGATGGCTCGTTCTTTGCTCATATAACAGGCAAGCTGAAAAGTTCGTAGGCTGACACATAGATGGAGCTACTAGTATTAAATCCATATGGTTTTTAGTTAGCCCTAACCTTCAAAAGGCACGTGTATGAATTTGACAGCTGTTGCACTATTAGTATGGGAGTTATAGCATTTTTAGTGAAGCAACTTTTGTTAGTTTGAAAAAATGGATAAAAAGGAAAATTAGTGTGTTAATAAAGCATTGCTTTTTGGCGAGAAAAAAAATACTATTGAAGACAAGGCTTGGCTATCAACAGGTGATGACAGGTATCAATAGACCAAGGCATATCAACCGGTGATGAGGACAGGCATTTTTAAGAGTAACTGACTCACATTTGCGTGTCTTGTGGAAAAAGCTTAAAAACTCTCACCGGGCAGCCTGATTATCAATGCGAGATACTTTTACACACGTCATAATCGGCATCGCGTCTTCTCGTTTCTGAAAGCAGTGACTGCAACAATACTGCCAGCGGATTCGAACCACAGTTTTCCAGCACGCTAGTTTTGTTTGTCACTCTACGGTCATTTTGTGCACAGTTTAGGCTAAACAGACCGGGATCTATATGTCTATCATGGATTCGAACCCCTCAGGAAACATCCATGCCACTGCCAGGTTTCGAACCTGAAGCCTCCATATTTATTTTCGTTTGTTATTGACACATTAAATTCATCCACTGTTACTATTACAATCGGACAGAGAGAGTTCTATTTTTTCCTGTCAATAATCCAAAAACTCTATTATCGTTTTTACAATATTTAATTTGAGAATATCAATTTTATGTAGAAGTTTAATTTATTTGAAGATAAGTTTAAGTTTTTCTTTTTTTTTTTGTATGTGTAATGTTACTAAATTGAATGAATTATCTTTTTAGGTGCCAGAAATCTTTCAGTCTGCATTCAACAAATGACGGGAAAAACTGTTTCTTATTTCTATCAGTTCTCATGGATTATTCTTACACCAGTCACTATTTTGGTAAGGTTTTTGTAATCAGCAAATATTATATACTATACAGGGTGATTTTAGTTAAAGTCCCACTTTCAAAATGCTGTAAAAGAAGAACAACTACTTTTTCCTCACAATGAGATCAAATTTGAACTGAAAATACTTGAAGAAGGAGGAAACGGTAGGGCACCAGAAAAAGTTCCAAAGGGAATTAATTAGGGATTGCAATATCGGACCAAAAGTTCAATACCGGTAGTAGACATTTTAAAAAATTAAGAAAACACAGGTATTTTTTGTTTTATTTACCAGTTTTATTAGAGAATGTAAATATCACAAAAAAAATGTGTAACTTATAAATTATAACAGTATATAAAGAATTACAAAAAAAAAGTAAAAGGAACACCTTATTTATTTAAATCACAAAAGAGTGTCAATATCACTATTCAGTCAGTGGTACTATTACAAATTTTTGAAATGTGATCTTAAAAAATATAATGCATCAATTGTACTATCATTTAGCCTGGGACGTAATTTTGTGCAAAAATGACCAGCTGTCGAAAACGCTCTTTCAGCATCTACGCTAGTGGGTGGTACTGTTAGCAATGCACGATATACTTTTTTCCAAGTATTTACCTCTAAATCCCTCCTCTCCAAATAAATCTATTTCTCGTCGGATTGTTTTGGATATAGCTGATTTCTGCATTATATTTTGGTGTGTTAAAATTTTTTTAGTTATCGCTAATTCTAATTTTTGTTCAAGAGACAATTAATTTTCACTATCAACATGAGTGTCATTATAATCTTCGATAACTGTACCGAATTCTTCTGAATGTGGATAGGTTCTGAATTCTGAATAAGAATTTACAGATAAGAATAAGAATTTCACAAATAAGAATTCTAAATTTCTAGTAAATACCGAAAAACCGGTATTTAAACTTGTGAATACCGGTATTACAAAACAGTACAAATGTCTCAAAATACCGGTATTCGGTATACCGGTATTGCAATCCCTAGTTGTGGTACTGTGAGTGGAAAGCCCATCCACCATGGCAAGGTCGTACCACATTGCATGGAAAAAATCAGTTTTTAATTGTCCTGGGCCAAAAACTGCATAAAAAGCAACAAATAAACCGCCTGTTAATTATTGCTGATGCCGTACCGTTTCCCCTTCTTCAAGTATCTTCGGTTCAAATTTGAAATCATTGGGACGAACGGTTCTTTTTTGACAGCATTTTCAAAGTGTGACTTTAATTATAATCACCCTGTATAATATCAGTTTGACCACTGATTATGTGGAAAAATAAACATCTGTTTTAAAAGTTGAAACGCTAGGAATGCAAGTTAGAGAGATGCAACACAAAAGTATTTAGGAAAAAAAAATTATTTGTTATAGAATTTTTTTCATATAATTTTACTTTTGGTATTGTATAATTTAAAAAATTTTATTGATTAGAAATTAAAATTACTTTTATTGTAATTAAAACCCCACCGAAATTGCCTTCTCCATACACCGCTTTGCTTGAATCACTTGACTTTTCCCTTGTCAATTTTTTACATAATCATTGGCAAACTATGTATGCACAGGGTGATTATAATTAAAGTCCCACTTTTCAAAATGCTGTTAAAAAAGAACTACAAGGAGTTCAAGTTTGAACTGAAGATACTAGAAGAAGGGGAAAACGGTATGGTATCCTAAGAAAAGTTCCACCGATTTTCCCATCCAATATGGTATGACCTTGTCATGGGCTTTCCACTCACAGTGTCACAACCGCTGAATGACTTGGAAGCCATTTTTTTGTAAAAAAACCGAAACAATCAAGCCCGTTGAATACTGCAGTGGATTTCATGTGCAACTCATGCCAAATACGTTGTCATTGCGATTCAAAATATCACTGGCAATCGAATTCACTTTCTTTATGCATTTCACAGCGCCATCTATTAATACACTTTGGAGCTTTTTGATGCTGTACCATTTCCCCCTTCAAGTATCTGCAGTTCGAATGTGAAATTGTGACGAGTAGTTCTTTTTTTGACAGCATTTTGAAAGTGGGTCTTTAATTATAATCACCCTGCATATATATATATATATATGCAGGGTGATATATATATGCATATATATATACATATATATATGCATATATATATATATTTATATATATATATATATATATATATATATGCAGGGTGATTATAATATGTATATATATTGCATTTGTTTTATCATCAGTACTTAAATAGAAGATTTATAACATATTTACAAAAGTTCTTTAAACTGCAATTGCATTAATGTTGGATTTTTTGCTATAAAAACAAAGCTGAATGTCCAGATTTGGTATTTGCAAACATTTTTAGCATTTTAAGTATAAACTATTATTCTATTATATTTCAACAATTTAAAAAAACTAGTAAATGTCTGTTAAAAAAGATTTAATACATTTCTTTCTTTTAAATTGTTTTTTAAAAAAAAAGCAATTTATTTGTTGAAATGTTTAAATTTTTTTTTTTTTTATGTTTTGTTCTATTTACAATAAAACTATTGGTTTATCATTTTTGTTATTAACATGACGTTTACCAGTGAGTGAAATGATTCATTTTTTAATATAAATTCATTTTTCAGCATTTAAATTGGTAAAAATGTTACAAAGTGTATCTGATATTAATGTTTTTAATTAGTTATCATCTGGGTAATAAATGAGACATTAAAACCTTAACAGAATGGTTTTTATAATTCTTTTGTTTTACAGTTTATATTCATGATGATTGCAACAAAGAATTAAATTTCAACTTTTAATCATTTTTCATCTCATCAAATGTTGTTACATATACATCTCTAAAAAAACATTTTATTGGCACCTATTTACCAGCATTCTTCATAAAGGTATCAGCAAGTTTGTTTTTAAATTAAACAGTATTCAATCTCAAAGGATTTAAGTTTCCTTTAATTCTAAATCAAATATATTATATCTGTTAAATTATGTTTATGCATATATATATATACTAAAATATACACATATATATACATTAAAATAAAGTGAATTTATGAATGTCATCAGTATTTAAATTGCTTAAATTAAATGTTGATGACATGATAGTATTACATTTTGAGAAAGATGTCATTACGACTATCGTTTTTCTTTCTTTCAGTGGTTAAATTTTTATGGTTAGCCGCAGCTTTCTAGTGGTTCGAGAAGTATTGATCAATCCATACAAACATTTATGGAATCTTCATTTATTTACAAAAATATTTACAAAGATATACAGGGTTGATGGTAACATCTCAAAGGCAAAAGCTAAACTGGAAGAAAATGTTCTTTTTAGAATAAAACAACTCGTTTCCACAGCAACTGCTGGTCTCCACGGCAACAGCCCGTTTCCACAGCAACCAACAGCCCGTTTCCACGGCAACAGTGCAATTCTGAATCGGTTCCAAACGATTTCTGTAAAACTAACACGTGACGCTGCTTGGCGCGAACTAAAGCATAAAAATTCCAACAAAAGACTGGAACAAAAACATTTTATTTTCCTAAATATTCGATTGAATCACTATGCTTATTAAATTTTATATGAAAAAGCAATATGGCAGAATATTAAGGTTATCGAAATTCAAAAATGCAAATCCATTTTTTACATTGCAGCAAACTCTGCAAAATGTGCAAGTATTATAGTTTGAACAAATACAAGATAGTTTTGTTATGTAAAAGAGAAAATGAAACAAATGTTCATTGAAAGCATTTTTTTAGTACTGCTGAATAAAATAAATAGGTATAATCTGATCATCATTATGTCGAAAATTGGTAAGCAGCCAAGTCATACAAATTCTAACAGAGATTGAAGAGGAATTGCAATTTTTCAAATTTTAGATGACATAATTAATGTTAAAAGAAAAACTGGATAAAAAAAGATTCTACATTCATTATTATTTTTCCGTCAAAGCAGCTTTGTATCACATATACTTGATGAACACTCCTAACTTTGTCATCGATTCGTCCTTTAAACCGGATGTTTACATTTCCACTAGGGTACCGAATACCGGTATTTTGAGCCATTTGTACAATTTTGTAATACCGGTATACACAAGTTTAAATACCGCTTTTTCTTTTGGTATTTATGAGAAATTTAGAATTCTTAACTGTGAAAGAATTGTTATCTGTGAATTCTTATCTGAAAACTAGACATTCTTATCTGTGAAAACAAAGTTGTAGTTGTGAAGAAAGTGTGTGTGTAATATTTCGATAGTTTTTAAATGGGTGAGTTTGTTATTCACATTGTATTTGCATATCATACTTTAGAGTTAAAAAATATTTTCAGGTTTATTATATATATATATATATACTCATAA
>BPLR01001925.1:0-160310 GCA_021605095.1 Caerostris extrusa
AAATTATTCTAGCCTAAATAATAACAAGCTGTATTTAAAAACTAATTAATAGAAAAATTATTCTTAGCCTAAATAATAACAAGATTTATTTAAAAAAACTACCTGATAGAAAAGAAAATTTAAGAAATTTACGTCGTTAGAAAAAGAATGAAATTTTTCGTTAGAAATTTTGCCAATATCAATCTACCATCTAGAACCATTTTATCTTTTTTTTCCAACGTTAAACGCGCCTTAAACAACATTTTTATCGTAAGACCTAGTACCTAAAACCCATTTCAGTTTTCTTTTTTGATTTTTTTTTCAGGAAAGGCTTTTCTTTCAGACATGCTTTCGTTATCATAAAACTCATCCTTTCATCCATTTAATGAATTATATTTTTGATATATTCCTGCCGCGAAGGCTTTGATGTTTCAAATATCGATATTTTATGTAGAAGATATTTCCTTAATAGCCGTATCGGTGCTTATACAAGCATTTCGATGAATAAGTAAAGGGAGGTTTATTAATATTTTAAGCGGAAACTAGAACTAAACTTTGATACCACATTCATTCTGGAGTTAAAGTGTTATTTATATATGCGTAAACTATATTATAAATGTCTGCTTTATTGAAAATCTTAATATTTTTATAATTAAGCAATTTCTAACCATAGACAAATTTAATTTAATTTTAATTAATTTTAAACTCATCCCTTTAATGAACTATATTTTTGATATATTCTGCCACGGAGGCTATGGTTATTTCAAATATCGATATTTTCTTAATAGCCTTATCGATGCTATACAAGCGTTTCGATGAGTAAGTACAGGAGGTTTATTAATATTTTAAGCGGAAACTAGAACTAAACTTGATATTATATTCATTCTGAAACTAAAGTGTTATTTATACATGTTTAAACAATATTACAAATGTCTGCTTTATTGAAATTCTAATATTTATAATTAAACAATTTTTTAACCATAGGCGAATTTTATTTTTTTTCGTTTATTTTATTTCGTTTTAAAAACTATAAAAATTTATATTTTTCATTAAGATTTTAAATTAACTTCTTTAAAACTATACAAGCAATTAGTTATACAAAATTTATATTAAGTTATGCATTTAAATTCAAATTCAAATTTTATTTCGTATTTTTAATCTTGGGAACAAGAAAAGAATTTACATTTTTATTTAACATAAGAGTCTTGATAATGTTACTATTCAAATACTTCGTGTAAAATTTAAATGATTAATATTTATTGAATTTAAAATCATGTAAAAACCACGAACGCTAAATTAATTCTAGCCAACAACTTCAATAACCATTGAATAAAATCAAAATAATAAAGTGTAAAATGAGTCTAGTTGTTAGTCTTCGTTGTGGTTATTAATTAATAATTTTAAGAAAATTTATTCACATTAATCTTTTCTATGATTATAATAAATGATTGCAATATAAATTAATAATTAAAGGACCTAGGAAGAGGAACTTATCAAAACTAGTCATTGCAAAATTCAAACAACTGTCAGTTTAATTTATTTAAACAACACTTCAGTACAGTCTTCAAATAAGAATACGTTACTTAAGAAGCACAAAACAGAGGATGGATTTTCAAACTATTTAGTCAAACCAAATTCTGTTACTAAAAAGAAAATTTCAATAGGTGATTTTTCAATTTAATGTTAAATATTTCATTCAAAAGTATTTAAGACTTGCTCGGATAAAAATGTCAAATGATAATCATGGATGTGTCAGGTGTCAAAACAATATTATAATATTTTTATTTATTCGTACAATGCATTTCAAAATATTCAGTAAGTTTTCAATAGTAACAGCTTTAAAGAAATATTTTATAAATAAAAAATAAAATTTTACCTTTTGTCAAAATTAAATTGCTTGATAGACAGCACTTCATACGAATAATTTCAATTACAAATAGCCAATGTTTTTGTGAGCAACATTTAAACTTTGTCGGCACTTTTATTTATTAATTTCTTTGGTTTACTATAGTTAATGAATCAATAATACACACTTAACCACCGTTTTAAGTAGATTTCAATTAAAGCAGTATAAATAATAACAAAAGAAATGCATTTTGTAGATTTTTCAATGATATAAGAATCATAATTATAAGAATCAATGATAATAAAATTATGAAAAATGAAAGCACAATAATGATCATGAAATAATGTTATATTTTAAGATGAGAAGACTAAAAGGTAAAATAGAGTTTAAATTAATCAAATATTAGATTTCATTGATTTATTATATTTAAAGGATAATCAAAAATAAAGGGGAAAATCAATTATAATTTCCATATATTCTATCTATTACTACTCTATTTTTATAAAGTAAATGTTTAGGTGTCTTTAAATGTTGACTTGACTTGGTACTTTTGAGATGTATGCTCGCTGACGCTGCTTTATCTCAATTCATCCAAATGTTATTTTTTTAAAATATAACAGACAAAACATTTTTCAAGGGGAAAATGAAACCCCAATAAAGGAACCACTCTAAAATTCGAAATTCCAGAAATCATTGCCTATGACGGTTTCAAAATTCCTTTTAAAATCCAAGAAACGTTGTTTGCACTTTCTAGCAACCAACTTAAGCAACGTGAATGTTGTTAGTTGTTGTTTTTATTATTATACACCACATATACTATATTAATGTGTGGTGAAAGCAATTCAGTGGCTTTGAGGTAAATAACCAGACTGTAAATAAAAATTTGAAAGAAAGATTAAAAGCCGCATTATAAGAATGACAAATACACAAAATAATGAAATAAATTATGCTTTTAACAGAATTGACAGTTGTAGAAGCAACAAAAGTCTGGTTTTCATTGTAACTACAGTGTTAAAATAAGAAGTTTCTAAATTTTACAAAATAATTCTTTGATATTCATTATAATCTGTCACAAAATTGAATAAATTTTTAGGTTGCCTTTCTTCATATGTTGCCTGTTCGTTTATCTTTATATTTGCTGCCAAAGTTTAGAAAGGAGGATCTGAAATGGCCATAATTAATTATGACAGAACTCCAAAGAGTGTGCGAGTTGAGTATAGCGTGTCACACGCAGGACCTGCTTCTAAGCCTTTCTATGTTGTATTGAATAAAAGTGGTATTGATTTACCTCCTAAACGAGATCTTCCCATCATTTCACATGGAGTTTATCTTCGTTTCGACAATTATCTTCTACAAATATTTCAATTCTTAAATGATATTTTATTTCAACAATATTTCGACAAAAAATGGCAAATGGTATACAGGCAGGAAATGTTTGCAGCATTGTCCATTAACAATTAAAACTCGCGATATGGTTAAGAATTGCAATGGCAACGATCATAGACACATAAAAAAGAATATCATACTAAAAACGGTAGAATAAATAAATAAATACACAAAATTCAGAGTGAAAACTCTTATCAAAGAAAATTTTTATATCCTGTATTTACTTTAATTAATTCTTAATGAAACTTTTAATTCTGCCCATGAATTTAAATAAGATGTGATTTGAGATATGAAATTCTATAAATTATTAACTATCAATTAGTATCTATTACTATGAGAGAGTCATATACATAGAGTAATTATAATTTTAGTCCAACAACGCCAGTTATAATAAATAATATAGAATAAAATTATTCAACATATTCTAGAATTAATGTAAATTTTTATGCAAAGAGATGGTGAATTTTAAAAACAGGCCTGGAAAGGATATTTTGAGAGCAGACTAAGTGGTGATGACAGTAGGAGAGAAACTTGAACAGAATATTAACATTTGTAAAATTTATTAAAGCTAAAAATGCATGGAATATTTTAACAAAATTATGGAGATTAACAGATGGTTTATATAAATTCAGAATTGAACTTTATAAGCAAGTACTTGTAACTACTTGATGGTTGTGAAAAGTGTTGAAGAAAATGGTTTCACAACAATAACTACCTTGAAATACTGTATATTGTATAGTAAAAGCTTAATTTGGTTTAAATTTTTTCATAAGTGAAATGTATTTGCATTTAGGAAATGAGTAATAAATGAGCATAAATATGGAAAACATGTCCTGAAATATACAAAATTTAAAAATACAAAAATTAAAAATTATGTATTTAGTTTACTAGTTTTAAAAGAAATTAAATTTTGGTGTTTTTGTAATAAATAATTTAAATTTTTTATTCTGCTACGAAGATTAGTTCATATGTTTAGAATAATAACTTATGTTCTAAATTGTAGATTTTTCATTTCATTAATACTTTTTTTCAAATACTGTATTATTAAAATAAGCAATTTATTATATAAGTGGAAGAAATGAAAAGAAACATTTCTATTGTAGTATTAAACAAAGGACTCAAAGCAGTTGGTTAATGGTTAATCCTTTTAAATATGTATTATGTAAAAAAATATATGTATATTTTATCTATGTCTGATCATTCTCGATTATTAGAATTTTTCATATATAGAATATATAAGAGCCTGCTTTTTCGTAGTCAATTGAGTTGGGTCCTGTCAAATATTCTTATAGAATTTTTCTGAATGTGCTTTAAATACATTGTTACTCAGTCTTTTAAATATGAATTAATTTTCTAGCGCACCACATAAATACAACACGATGCTTATAGATTTAAATGATAAACAAAACTTACTAAAGCAATAATTATAGTGTTGAAAATATGTAAATAACAGCTGAAAAGAAAAATAATATATAACAATAACAAAAATGTAAGTGTGTAAACATCAAAACTTATTAAAACAAATATTTAGTATGCAGTGTTAAAGGCGGATTGGCTTAGAATGATGAGGTTAGCATAAAAATATACCTTTAAGCATTAAATGAATCAACACTAATTATTTTTCGCAATAAAAAAAAAGTCTTCTTGAGCAGAAGTTGTATTTTTTTAAAAAATAAATTCATTTTCTGAGATAACTTTACTGATACTTTTTGCAAATAAACCATTCAAAAATTTAACATTGCATAAAATGTCTGAAAATAATGTTCCCACGTATATATCCCACGCATACAACGTAATTTTATATATTTTCAAAAAATTACTGCATCCCAATAAAAAAGATAAACCAAATTTTAATCCCCCTAAATAATTGGATCTTTAAAAGAAATTTATTATGAATCATGCTTAATATTTGAATTTCATTAACCTGTTGACATTTAACTAAACTTTTTACCTTAAAATATTCCGCAGAAATTTAAAAATACTTTAAAAGTTAATATTGATATAAGCATTAAAATAATAAAGTCTGGAGTATTTAATATTCTGTAAAAATTATAAGATGGGAAATTATTAACAACGATAAAGATAGAGAGTTTAATAATCAGAAAATTAAAAAAATTAACCGTTAACCTTATTATAAGCGCATTTAAAAATTTAAGCATTAAATTCTAAGAGAAAAACACACGTTACTTATCAATACTAAGTGCTTAGAGATACAAAGTGTCGGTTTGAAAATATTAGTTATTAAATAAACAGTTTAAATAAAGTCTAGAAATTTAATTAAAATCAACCTGTAATATATTAAATATTAACCTGTGTTGATTTTCTTAAATAAATGAGAACTGGAAAGCTGACGTTGCAGTCGTTAAATATATTAATAATTCTCTTGCAAAAGGGAAGTTTTAGTAGGAAATTAACTTGTAAGATATTCAAGAATTTATGTAAAAATACAGATTTATTGCATGTGTATGTATGCGAATCTCTTAACTTAAATCTTCAACTTCTAATATTTTAGCTTAATGTTTTATTCATTCCCTTACATAGCAAGAAAACTTGCATTGAAAATTAGAGAGCGTAATTACTCAAAGAAACAAGACAGCTGAAAACACATTCATTGATCTTTTGTTTGATGATGGGTTAGGATACAACATAATATCTTTCTCTGGAAAACTTTGATAGTTATGTTTTTTATTCTAGAATGTTTTTGTTCCTTTTTGCTTATATGTGTGTCAGCGAAAAAAAATAAACAAATAAAACTTCTTCCGTTATTCTATTCATAAATGATATATTTGAAACGCATGACAACGC
This sequence comes from Caerostris extrusa, assembly GCA_021605095.1. Taxonomy (NCBI): domain Eukaryota; kingdom Metazoa; phylum Arthropoda; class Arachnida; order Araneae; family Araneidae; genus Caerostris; species Caerostris extrusa. The sequence goes on from BPLR01001925.1 coordinate 6,017, forward strand.
TTTCGTTTGACTTTTAAAATCCCGATATTTTTTTTTTTTTTTTTTTTGCATTCTTGTTTATATTTTTTTCTTTATCTCTTTTGGTAAAAGACATTGCACAATGGGGTAGATGACATGGAATGCGTTTGCTGGAATTGTATTGTATTTTACAAAACGTTTTAGTTCCTTAAAAAAGACCTTTCATTTTCTTTCGAACCAAACCGTGCAATTTCGAGGTTTCTTTCTATTTCGAAGAGTGAAAGAAAGTAAAATATTATCTTTCGTTATGTCGTTTTCTCTAGAGATTGAGGGGAGTAACATAGACAAAGCAAAATAAAAAGAAAATGTCCTCGGATCGATTCTAAGTCAGATAAAATCCTCCCTCCTTCCTTGCTCTCCCGTCTTAACCCCTCAGGAAGCAGAAACTGTGATCATTTCCTCAAAGCAAGTTGAGAGAGTGACAGTCGCTTAATTTACACCGAACAGTATCGGGTGAAAAGGAAGCACAGGAAGACGAGGAAATGAAATGTCATCATTGAAGACGGTTGATTAAAAACTCTTTCTGGCTGTCTATCTTTCCAATAGACTGTAAAAGTAAAGATTTCTTTTTTCTTTTGGCTGAGGTTTCGTTAAAAAATGGATCCGTTTGGTAGTTTCAATTAAAAAACTTCAATGAGTAAAGTTTCAGAATAATTGCCTATTTCGAAGTCGGGTAAAAATAATTATTTACCTCAGGGTTCTAATTGGCTGTTGTAAGAAAAGTTGGAAGATTACGTTTTATCATTTGAATAAATTTGCATAAACTGAAGAAGAAAATCTCTTTTTAGTCAATTAACAGAGAGAATAAAACTTTAGTTAGCGTTATATTTGCTTAGTGTACAATTTTCGGTAGAAATGATTGTGTTTTAGGGAGTACTTAAGAGGGGATGATTTATTGAACTTCTTAAAAGGGTTGACGAAATAACTAGCAGTGGAAGAAATAATCAAGAAAAGACGTTTTTGTTATCACAAAAAAAAATTCACATGGATAGTTTTAGAATGATTATGCCAGTAGTTAATTGAGTATCATGAATATTTTTTTCTATGAAAAAATCCACATGGATAAAATTTTAGAATCATTATGCCAGTAGTTAATTGAGTATGATGAATATTTTTTTTTTATTGATTTAAAAATATATGATATTAGGTCAATTAAAAATGTTGATAAAAAAATATTACTATACAAAGTTTCAAATATGAACTGCTAAATTTTTTTATTGAGACTTAAGTTTTTGGATAAATATAAAACAACTTAGGTTTACCGTTATGTCTGCTTAGTGTACGTTTTCTGTATATGCTTTTACAGTATAAAAAAGGGAACAAATTATAATTATTGAAAATACTTTAAATTTGTTGACAAAAAGAACTAGTAGAAGAAGAAATAAAAAGAAAAAAAAAAAAGTTACTATTATTATAATGAATAAAGCATGTGAAGTTTTCAAATGGTAAGCCATCAGTTCATTCAATTTATTGAATATTTTCGTGTAGATATAAAATATATGCTATAAGGTAAATTAAAAAATTAATGAAAATAAAATTATTACTGTAAAATATGTCGAATATGCACGGAGAATGCTTTATTCATAAAATTTATATGAATTTTATGATTTATATACATTTTATCATGATATTTAGGTAGATATAAAAAGTTTACTTTTTATAATAAGTTCATTATGATAAAAATCAGTATCAAGGAAATGTGAATTTTTAAAATCTACTTGATCAGTGATTCCTAGATTAGAACCATAGTTTACATTTAGTTTATTTCTGTAATTCATGCCTACAATTTTATATATGCATCTAAAACATGCTAACATCTAAAATTTTAAATTTGTCTTTGTTTAAATAATAATTTGTACTTTGTAATAAAAGTACAAAGTTTCAAATTATTTTTTAAAAAGTGTCTAAAAACTATGCAAAAACTACGAAATAGGAGTTACAAAGTTATTAAATTTCAAACTTGTATATAGTTTTACGAAGGTGAGAGACATATTTTTTACGATAACTTGATACTTTTTGGTGCTTTCCCTTTTTATTCTATCCTTCCGTCACAAAAAAAGTCAAATGATCAGATTTGATAGACAGCCAAATGTCTTTCACGAATCATGAAGCAACAAGAGAAAAACAAATGTAATGAATTCGCTTCATGAGCAGAAACAGAGTTCATCTGCCTCTTTTTTTCATTTTGAAATAAAGGAAAAAGTAACGATGTGGATTTCCTTATTATAAAAGAGCTGTCGACACTGTGGCAGTTTCAAAGTAGAAAAAAAACCAAGCGAGCAGCCATGATAATTGTTAAATTGGTCACTAATCATTACTTGAAAATATATCCAAAGGTTAACAAAATGAAAATATCAGTTAATTTTAAAAAAGTTTTATATATTTCGCACAGTTAGAAATATAATCCTTTTTGTAAGTGAGATGTATTCTTTTACTACAATATAATTGTTAGCACTGAATAAGTTTTAAATCAGAATATAAAAGCAAGAGAGGGACTCTGATAATTATTAAATTTATCCATACATATTAATAGATAATACAGCGATATAATAACAGAATAGAAATAACTGCAATTTAAAGAATGCATCATGTATTTGGTAAAAATAAAAGCTTTTTCTAAATTTATATTAATTTTTAACAGCTTGGTTGAATATATATAATGAAGCGGTAGATAAATATTATAAATAAATTATATTAGGTTTAAAAATGTATTTATATGCATGAAATGTTTTAAAGAAACTTCTATAGAAATTTAAGAATATTACTTTAATGATTTAATAATATTACTTTAATGGTTTAATGAATATTTTTTAATGATTACCGTACTGCATTTGTAATTTTATATGCAACATTCCCATTTTCTAATTTTGTTCCAAAAATTATCAAATTATTCTAATATTTATTAAATTATGCCTTTTTCTAATATTTATTAAATTAGTCATTCAGGTTCATTGTCATTTTAAGTTTGTACTTTAAAATTTATGCACGATGATGTAAAATAAATATTTAAAGATAAACAATCAGTTGAACATCGAATGAAATAATATTTAATTAAATCTGTAACATTTATCCTAAAATAAAATATGAATTGAAAATAATAATCAAAACAATATCAAGAACAATACTTTGAATAATCGTATTAATTCTCACATAATCATAAATCTTCTAATAATCTAAATCTCAATAACCATTTCTTTCTTATAAATTGAATTTATTTTTTAAAAGTACATTATTGGAAGGTAATAAACAAGAAACGAAAGCTTCGAATTTCTTCCACTTTAGTATTTAATTTACTAAAAGTTATTAAATGTTAATGCAACGTAAATAAAGATAATGCAATGAAATAAAAGAATCTCTTAATCAAGGCAGTATGACTATTGCAGTATTAATATTTTATTTAGAAATCTGGTAAAATTTTTCTTAAAACCTTTAGTAAAATATTCTGCATCTTTACCACCAATGGAATCCTTTTTGAATTATGAAAAAAATATAACAAAGAAGAAAAATTGGCATCATCAATATTGTAAAAAAGTTAAATATTTCAGGACGAACTCAGGAAAAAAATCCATATATTTTACACAAATGCAGTTAGGAATACTTTTAAGGGTGGAAAGGCAGATACACATAATAATAATAAAAAAAATGTATACAAAATTAACTTTATTCCTACAAGAGAAAAATATAAACGAACGGTTTTAGAATAAAAATTTGGATGCTTTGCTTTGCAGAAAACATTTATTGGATAACTGAAAACAGAAAGATAAATAAACGATAAAGCAAATTATATAAAGAATAACGTACGAAATTTATTTAGTTTTCTACCAAAATGTGTTTTCTTCACAACATGCACCTCTTGTTTGCATTATTGTGTAGTATTCATAAAAGTTCATGGGGTGCAGGTGGTAATAGAAAAATGACAGCTGTTCGTAGCTGGTCCGTTATTTATCTCAGAAGTACAAAGCAATCTGTGTATCTCCAATACGAGTGTTTCGAACTAGGAAAATAAGATTTGCCCATTCAAGTTCTTTTTCTAATATTTCTCAGAAAAATTCGAAAGATAGCCTTTCACATTTTCTTATATTTAGTAAAGAATTGTTATTTTAACATTTTGTATTGTAAAATTTATTAATAAAACTAATTAAAAATACCAATAACATATTTGAATCACATATTTTTAAAATTTATTGTTACATTTAAAATACCTTCATTGGATTTTAATATTTTATAAGAATTCATTTTCTAAAAACTGATTGAAAATATGAGTATTTTAAGTTTAATTGTCACTTTTGTAAAAGTTTATAACATTGAACTATTTAAATTATTATTAATACCATTGTTATTATTCACTTGTATGTATATTTCTTTTCGCAACATTGTACTAAAAGTGAAGCTTAAAATTTAATCTGAAATTAAAAAAAAGGAAGTATAAAAGAACTGCAAAGTAAGAGAAAAAAATTATGAAATATTTTCCACGGATATAAATTGTAGCATTTTATTTTCTGTTGTTGTGCAGTTGACAGAAATTTAAAACCACAAACGAAAGAAGAAACTTTTAGTCGAGTTATTTTATTAAGCATTTCGCTGTGATTTTAACTTTTGGAGAGAGAAAAGTAACTTTTGGAGAGGAATAAACTTTTGGAGAGAGAAATTTTGCTGCTGTTAATTATTAAATATGATTGGCATTAAAACAAATTATTTATCAATCTGTGAAATTAAATAAAATTTTTTATTTGCGAGCCTTACAAAAATATTTCATAATTGTTAGCCTCAAGTTAAATTAAAAATATCATTAATTAAAATAAAATTAATTATTTTGTCATTAATTTTTTCCTGTTTACTTCAAAAGAATTATATTATAGTTTATTGTTATAGTTTTAAATACAGATTTTATTATTCATTACTTTGACTTTTCTTACGGAGACTTTTGAAGTTATTCTCTTAAAGCTATTTAAAAGATTGTAATAAGTTGTAAATTAAATTTTAATTCTTTCATTTCATAATAGGAGATAAGATTAAAATTTTGTTTACAAATAGGACTATTCTTGATGGTTAATTTTAGCAAATTTTTTATGGGATACATTTTCTTCAATACCTTTTATGAGGTAAATTATAGAAACAGGAAGGTTGCACCAATAACAAAATTACATCTATCTAACGAAGTTTAACTTAATTAATTAAGAATTTAACATAGTGAGTACATTGATTTCAATTAAAATTAAATGTTCCATTCCTTAATTAGTGTTTTTTACACTTTGCAAAACTATAAAAACCCCATGGAGCATGCTCTTGCAATAGGTTACCTTCCTTCTATTTCACGTCCATCCATTAAACTGAATAACTTTGCATTAATGTAAATATTGGTTTACAATTAATTGGTATACTTAATAATCAATTTACATTTACATAGCAGATTTGGATATTTAACACATCTTTATCGGAAAAGCGTTCGATTTTCAAGAAGTTTACTCATTACAAAAACACATCGTAATACATTGTGATGTAATTGAACAATTTTGAATTCGAATGTTAAAAAAATTAGTAAATTTATCAGTAATATTTCTAATTAACAAAAAAGAGTTTTTTCCTCCTAATATCTCAGAATATTTCGTAGAACGTTGTGTAATTAAATATTAGAAAGTATCCTCTCAGAAATTTTGTGTATGTCTCAAAACTTAAGTTTAATTCTCTTTTATGAGGATTTAAGGATATTTGGGGCAATTATTTTCAAAATCCTAATGATTTTGTTGTTTCGTCAAAATAATGATTGATATATTATTTTTTGAAAAATGCTATCAACTTTAATACTCTGGGAACAGATATAATAATTGACTAATGACGTAGTGAAAACTTCTTGCGGTCATGTGGCAACACTATTTTATGTACTGTGAGTAATGGGGCATTGTTGATAAAATTTACGAAGTTTACGTTGTTGTCTTATTTACGCTTGAGTGAGTGGGAAGGTGATGGTAAAAATTATTTTGCCTTAAAGGCATTTCAAGATGCTAATTCAATTTTCTTAGAAGTTTTTCAAGTTTTAAGGCATCATAGAAAATATGCATAAGATATGATAGGTATATAAAGTTCATTATTAAATAAATCGTGCCTTTGTGGACATAAAATTTTCTTGTATAGGCTATTTTTGAAAAATTATTATAAAGAATTTCTGAATGTAGGCTTTATGTTATTTAATGTTGGCTAAAATGAAGGTACGTCGTACGAAGGCTAAACGTCAAATAAATAATAAAATTTATGCCTTAAAAATTTCCAAAAAGATTTTTAGTATTTTAAAAATCTTTAAAAATTTATAAATATTAGAAAGAAACTCATGAAATATGCCTATACATTGAATTTTATAGCTAAAGAAAATTATCAATAAATAACTAAAAAGGAAAATGTAAAACTGAAAAATTTGCTGTGCTTTTAAATTAAGGTAATCGCTGTTTTCTTTTACATAAAACATTCTATAATGATGTCAATATTTCAAGGGAAAATTTAAGCTTATTAGATTTTTCTTTTAAGATTTAGGAAATATTGCTTCAAATATTTTTTTTTTGCTTTATGGCTTAGGATGATTTGAACTTGTACTACAGAGATATCAGACGTTTTTGTAGATTTAATTTTTATTTATTTATTCGATTAAACTTCAATGTATTAAAATTTGAACTTAGATTTTAACGAATATAATTAAAATTGCTTAAGTTTTTTAGTATTAATAATTTTCTGTATTAATGTTAAATTATAAAATTTCATACTTAAATACCAGAATCATATTAAAAAAATATCAATCGCTTGGTCAACGAATTATTCCTGTTAATTTATTAATCTAATTAGAATTTTATGAACGTACATATGGTAATGATGGCATAATGGTAATTAATCAATTCTTTTGGCATATCTTTATCGGTTTTATAATTAATTGAGTCGAAAAATTTATATAAAACTTTAGTTTTGCTTTAAGTTAAGCTCGAATTAATTTTTAATCAATTTTAAGGTCGACATTCTTACGAATGATTGCACAAAGATAGATTAATAAATAATAAGTTAATATGAAACTGTTATTGTAATCTATTTGAAAGTAACGTTTGCAATATTTCAGATCCAAGGGAAATTCATATTTTACAACTCTGTTTTATTAATGAATAATTATGAGTTTAGGTTAGGAAGGATAAGGTTAAAGGATTTTAAGCTAGGATTTTAAATATGGATTTTAGGATAAATAAGGATTAGGATTAATGTAAGGATTTTAGATTAGTAAAATATGTACAAATTAGACTATAACTATGTACTCTTCTAATTAGAGTACAAGTTTAAAACATTAAATTTTGGCATGGGATTAAGATAATACAAATCTGATGCAGCCATATTTAGTTATGATACCGAGTAGATGAAAATACTTTTATGTTAACAATCAGTTAATGAACGTAAGGAATGAATTTTGTTTATGTTAACAATCAGTTAATGAACGTAGGGAAGGAATCATAACGAAAAACTTTCTCACTACCTAGAAAATTTCTAAGAAATTCCTTGCAATTCTTAATGATAGATGACAGTAAAATGCATTTGCATGAAACAATATATTAATACAGTTAATAATTCAGCAGTAAAAAGAAAGTACAAATTATTGTATAGCTAATGAATGCCCAAATTTCTATAAAACTTGTGAATACCTAATTATTATATAGTTAATGAAAACACAGATTATGATATGGTTAATGAAATCCATAATTCTTAATATGTTCTAAAGGGGAGCTGATGACTCTTATCTCAATACTCTTCATTCAAATTTCAGGATGATGATCAAATGATTTGTTGGATATCAGATTGGCGATATTGAATACTAATATTCTTGAAGAGCCTATAATAAAGCATTCACAGCTGTTACCTGCAATTTAGGATTTAATACTGAAAGGCTAAGTTCCTTTCATGAATTTTCGAGTGGTTCATTGGATTTATAAGACAAGTACTTAAACTTTAGAGATATGCATCTGGAAACAGAATGTGTTTTAGAGAATTTTTTTTTAATATTTAGAAAATATAGCATGTCGCTAATGTCCCTCTGGTATGATTAATAATGATTCTGATAGTTGAAAAAATGGAAGAAAATTCTTGTTTTCTTTTAAAGTTCTAATTAGATATAATGGTTACAAAAGAACCACTTAAAAGTTTTTAGAAACAAATTCGACTAATTTTAGCTTTTAAATATTCAAAAGTGGAACAAATAATGTAGGGAAAAATATTTCCAAGAAAAGGTTAAGCAATGTCCATTCTTTTGATTGTTTCATTTTAATACAAAATAATGAAAACATTAAAACTATTAATGCATGTGTAAAATCAGTCTTGATTATAATAAATATAACTTATCTTTCCTTCAAAATGTCGTTTGCTTTTATTTCTTTTATTTCGTTTGCTTTTATTTCGTTTTATATTATCGTTTGCTTAGCACAAGGGGAGAGGAACTCAAAATTATTTTAAGTTTTGCAAACACATTTCATTGAGCAGAACAAACTGATAAAACTCCTTCAAGCATTTTTATTTTGACTTAAATTAAATGACTTCTCCAAAGCCGTTGAGGTTATAACAGCAATGACGGAGCAGACATATCTCAGACAATAACGGCACAACTAGGAACATTATTTATAGAACAAACGAAGAAAGACCCAATGAGTGAACATACAATAATGAAGCAAGATGATGTCAATCTTCAAAATAACTCGACTTGCCTTTGGGCTGGTAAAATATCTCGGGAGATTCCTTGCAATGAAAACATGATTTCTTTTTGTCAGAAGAATATATTAAAAGCTACATTTAATTTCAAAAATTACAATTTTTGGGGGGTTTCTTTTCATATTGCCAGATTGTATTCAGCAGAGTGAATTTAATTTTGAGTCGGATTAATAAGTAGTTATTTTTATTAGTTAAATATTCCTAGAATCCTAAATTTTAAGTAGATAAATTTTATTAGTTGTAAATAACTTTTAATATGATAATTTCGTTACAAAACCCTTCCTATACTTAAGATTTTCAGATAAAGCAGTATAGAAACAAGATTTGAACAAGATATCAATCATATACTTTTAACATAGTTTGTTAACACTTTAACACAAACTATAACGGTAATAATGTTATAGTCTGTTACAGTTTGTTACTTTCAAAGCAGTTTTTTTACCCTGCTATCATAGTTTAACATTGTATTTTTGAAAGTTTTAAGATATTATCTGCTTTTATAATATTTAAATCATAATTTGTCACTCACGCACAGAAACAGACAGGTTCGTGTTTGAAATATTTTAAATGATAAATATGTCTAGTTACAGACGCGATCTGAAAACTATTTATTATGAATATTTTAATAACAATGAATTATTAATTTTTGAAAAATTCCGTCACATTTCGGAGGATTATTTCATAGTTTTCAGCAGCCTTATATTAAATCATATCGTATTAAAAATAAATTAGTTTTACGAAATCTTCAGCCATTAATCTATGAAATGAACAACAAACTTTATTTTATTAAGACTTATTCATTATTAACAAATAATGTTACTGTGGTAAAAATAATACATTTAAATTCATGAATTATCAAATCACTTAGCTTTTAATTATAGTTAGTTTAAAATTAAAGAACTAAAGTAAATATAAACTTATTTTTAACTAACTTTTTTTTTTTAACTAAATTTGTTTAAAAGGAAAAAATATTCAGCTACAAAAAGAAAGAACAAAAAGTTGAAAGACGAAAAGACATCACGATTTCATTTAAAAGTTCTTAGCGAGAATTACAATATTATTGCTTTTAGAGTTTAGAAGTGTAATTGATAAAATCATCAAAGCGTGACGAAAAAAATGATTCAGCCACAACTAGCGCAGCTGGAAAAACATTACTAAAAATATGTATATATATATATATACACACATTACTTTTACATCTTACTTTCATTACATTTTTTCAGCATGCATTATTTTTTTTAGGCTTTGAAAATAAAGATTTCCTTTTCTTATACCGAATAACATTTTTGCAGCGTAACTAAGGATTTAAGTGCATTTTTATATACATTTTTTCAGCGTGCTTTCATTACTTTTTTTTTCTTCTTTTTCCTGTATTAAAGCTCTTTGGGTTTCCTGAAATGAATGCTAATTTTTTTTTTTCGTTTCACATGTGGTACTTGTGTCGTTTGCTTTCAGTGGAAAATACTAGCATCTAGAGAATTTTTTCTTCTTTCTAATGCATAAAGTAGTCCAATTAGAATTAATTGTGAAAGAAGAAAAAAAAAAAAAACTTCTTATCTTAATTCCACATGCGAGATTTCTTTAATTAAAATTTGCCTATTCAAGAGCTTGTGCAATGAAATGTAGTTTATGCTAAAAATGAAATAATCTAAATCATTTTCGCAAGCCAGAAAATCCTTAAAAATTCATAATAACCATTTGATGACTTAAAAAGAAGTCAGATTATTTTATTTCATTAAATCTAAGTTAAAAGCGTAACAAGCGTTTTTATTTTATTTTATTATGCTTATCAAGTACGTTAAGCATGCAGATTAAAAATATAAAGCAATTATCATTAAGAATAGATTATATAATATATTTTTTTTTTTTTTTTTGTTGGTTTATAAGATATGCTTTGTTTATAAGAAACATGCTTTGTTTAATGATGTAAATTAGAAGTGGTTAAATTTATGAGAAATACTAAAATAAAATCTTACATTTTTAATTTGCCAATAAGATAAATTGAGAATATTGGCATTTATTTTTGTTAATCTTCATTTTAATTTAAAATTAACCATTGGATAATATTACTTTTAATTAAAATTTGTTGACTTAACTTAAAATTCTTGATCTATTTGGATAATTTGATTTACATAAAAACATCCAAATTATCTATTTTTCCAAAGTTAGATAAAAAAAAAAAATAAGTAAATAGAATTAATAAAAAATATTTATTTTAGAATGTACATAGCTGATTAATTTAATATTTTTATAAGATACATTTTGAATCGTATCAACTTATATAAGTGCACAGATACCCAGTTTATGTAACAAGTATTTATTTTATATTTAGTTACATACGGACAACAAAAGTTAATTACAAAAAAAAAAAGAAAGGCGTGATATTCAACCACACATACTGCGGAAGTTAGGCAGCATAAAGAGGAGGCTGTTGATATCTTGCAGTAGGTGTTTGCCAGATTTACAAAAGGAGTGGTTAGATAACCATCTAACCACAACATAGTCCTTAACAATCCTGTGGTTAACGCGGTCCTACATTTAAAGTTCAACATTCAGAAACAATACAGATTTTTTGCATACTGTGAAATTGGTGTCACATTTTTAAAATATCATCTTCACTGCGCATGCGTATTAAATGAACAAGCTAAATTAGTCAGTTTTATGTGAATAGTCAACATCTTTATAACGATATGCAAAAATGTTCTTATTGCGTTTAATAATATGGTCTAATAAATTTAATAGGTTTATTAAAATTCTTAAAAAATAGAATGGGAAGCATAGAAAAGTCTGGCTTATTTAAAAATCCCTGCATAAAATAAAAATAAAACAGTTAATAAATGCTATTAGAACTAAAAAAAGCGAATTTTAGCTCCATGAACTGTAAAGCAACAACAAATCGAAGCCCAACACGTGATCCAAAGAAATTTGCGATTTTTATTTGCTTATTTTACTAATTTTTGTAAATTATACTAATATAAAATATATAAAAAATAAGAAAATAATGAAATTTTAATTTTATTTAAATACTAATCTGTCCTTCGTATTTTTATTTTCTAAAATGTCCAGCATTTCAGTGATTAAAATTTTTTGACTTGTCCAATGATTTAAGAAATATTCTAAAGGAAAATGAATCAGATTATTGTGCTACGACATTTTTGGTTATTTGACATGGTGAATATCTTAGATTATACAATTTTACTAATTGTTTTGCTTAATAACTACCATTGTTGATTATGAATGAGATCATTCGCCAATACAATTGATAGATATGTTCTGTTCCTCCCAGAATGCAATACAAGGGACTTGTTATATTCTACCCGCATATTGTCGCTACATTTATGAATGAACATCTACCAAAGATGGTATCGGATGGGATTAATATTGGGCTCAGCGAAAAAGCATGCCTGCTTACAGAAGTATCGTACTACACACGAAAGCTTTCGGTTCGGTCGTGATTTGAACCCTGTTTCTCTAGTTTGGAAATCCAATGAACTATCCAACAGGGGCTCTCCAATGTCTTAACTGTCATTAAATTAGTATATTCTATTCACGGACAGTTGGAATATTTTGAGATGTTCTTTTAAATTAGTATATTGTATGCACGGACAAATGGAATATTTTGAGATGCTCTTTTAAATTAGTATATTGTATGCACGGACAGTTGGAATATTTTGAGATGTTCTTTTAAATTAGTATATTGTATGCACGGACAAATGGAATATTTTGAGATGTTTTTAAATTAGTATATTTTATGCAAGAGCAGTCGGAATATTTTGAGATGTTCTTTTAAATTAGTATATTTTGAGACTTTTCTCTTTTTTTCAAAAGGCCAGTGAAAATATTTTTTCCTTTAAATGTAACCTAAGGATACAAAAAAAAAAAAAAAAAAAAAAGAAGAAAAACTTTAACTGGATCTTAAGTACAGCGTAAATTGCAATAACAGTGTCAGTTTATGAGGTAAGAAATAGTAATATAGTGACACCACATGCTATTAAAATATTGAATATACAGCTCTACTGACTTAATATTTTAAAAGTCAGACGTAAAATAGAAGTGGAACGACATCAATTGTAACTGCAAAACAGCATTGCAGATTCTTGCACCGAGAATAAATAAGACAAAAGAATGGAAGGAGGCTGTATGTGTGCCATGGCATTATGCCTAAATATATCCTTAAATAAATAAATGAACGAGTAAGCCCCCATACATGCTTGTGGTTAGTTTTCTCATTATGAAGTTGCCCCAGTCATTATTGAGTCTATACAGTTTTTTACATTTATTTATGTCTCTGTGCGTTATTTATACAATTCGTTATGCATTTTATTTTTGTAAATAATTAACTAATAGTTGTGAATTCATTTAATAAAACAAGACGAAATGTCTTGATTTTGATAGCATCGTATTTTGCAATTTACAGCAATGAAGAAAAAAAATTGCATGAGAGCATACATTTTTTTCTACTTTAGTATTTTTTAATATGAGTTTTTGAATTTCAGTTAATGTTATGAGTGTACAGGTTTTTTTTAAAACCGAAAGCGTCTAAAATATATTAAAATTAAAAAAAAAAAAAAAAAATTGCAGTGAAAATAAAATACTAGCAACCATTGTGGTACAGTAAAAAATAGCAGTCAAAGGTTAAAAATAAATAATACATTGCTTTTAAAAGTTATTTATTACATGTCTATACAGTGATTGGTTCCTAATTAATAAATTAAAAATGCTTATTTCCAAAACTTTAAATAAAAATTATTCACACAGATGTAAACCATATCCAGCAATAAATTTCAATTACTTCTTAATAAAAAAAAAAAAATTACTAAGTTTATTTTAAATACTTAATTATGGCAATAAATATATTAGATCCACTATCACATCGACTAATGTATAGTACTTTTAATTGATGACGAAATATTTGCAAATAAAAAAAAAAAATTCTTTAAATAAAATAAATTTCCTTAATGATTGTTATAGTGCTTATTGTTTTGCGCTTTATTTAAGCTAAATAACATATTGGCAGAATTTTTACATTATACCAAATATTACAAAGCGCATTCAGAAAGAAAAAAAAAAAAGAAAAGAAAGAATAAAGAACGGAAAAAATCCTGTCTGTAAGATCAGAAATCTATTAAAAGACAATTCGCAGGCTTCGCATATCTACAATCTGAATCATATTTAAAGAAGGCCATAAAAGATCAGGGATTACAACGTCTGATTGAATTTTCGTATTAGAATGAGACTGACAGAAATGTTTCAAACATTTTACAAGCTAACCTCTGCATACATTAGAAGAGAATTGTAGTTATAAAAAGGATAATGTGTATCCAGTACCTTGATTTCAAAGTACCCGTAAAGTGAAAAAGGATGATTCCTGAAGCAGAGCTGACACATTACTCAAGCGGATAAGTTGCATTGTGTTCATTCTGAGATTACAATGCAATTTGCTTTACAAAGCAATCGTTGGTTATTGTTAAAGATTTTATTTAAAATACATATAGTCCATCCATAACAAACGTTTATATCGTTACCTAACTATTTTTATGATCAAGGAATATATTTAGTTTTAGGATTTAGGTCTAGAAAACATGTGCATCAAGCTTTAAATATTCACAAAATTTCAAGAACTTGTAGGAAATTAAAATGAACATATTTTTTTTTTGTTTCGTTATATTCTTAGAGTTAATGAGCAGTTCAAAATGGTGCCAAAAATCTATTGTTGAATTAGAGAAAGGGTATTTTTCTTCAAAATGAAGTATAACCTCTTTTACATATATCTGTAAAAGACTTTGCATTTAAAATTATAATTTTGCGCAATTTATTAAAATTTAAATCTAATTTATTGATAAACCTATAATTTTCTCAGATAATTTTACCTCAGAATAAAAAGCTTGAAATTATGATTAATGAAGAAATAAAAAAAAAAAAATTGTTTTGTGAAGCCCTTATAAAAAGAACTTTAAATCAGAATGTGAAAATTAAGTTAATTGTTTAAACAATAAAGGGAATTCGCGAGAATAAATAATATTTGCACATATATAATAATAATTTGAAGTTTGATATAGAATTATTAGGAATCGAAAAGGAATGTTATTTCACATAAGTTGTATTAATAGTTTGATTCATACAAGCCAGTAAGTATACAATGCTAATGTTTTCTTTATTTATGAAGGAATACCAATATTTTCATTATTTATGAAGGAATACCAATATTTTCATTATTTATGAAGGAATACCAATATTTTCATTTTTTATGAAGGAATGTTATTGTTTTTACTTTTGTGAAGAAATTTTATTGTTTTTATCACGAAGAAATGCCATTTTTTAAATTTTGTAAAGAAATACAATTTTTTTAATTTTGAAAAGAAATGCAATTTTTAAAAAATTTTCTGAAGGTATGCTTAATTTCATCATTTTATGAAGAAACATCAATATTTTCAATATCTTTTTTTTTTATTTTCTGAAATTAAGGCGAAAATTTGTTTTAAATTAATCCTTTTATACTTAGTGCTACGTTATTTCGTATTAGAAATTAACCACAGAGATTTACATAAAAATAGAGCCTCGTCAAGTTCTCGTCTACAAAAATAAAGATTTTTCTATTCATTGAATAAATAGAAATTCTTCTTACATGGACAATAGCTGTAAAAACACTTAGCCAGGAACCTAACAGTTGCAGTCATTATTAAAATAGCGACATAATTGCATCCTAAGTTGTTATATCCCGTCGAGAACTTGGAAAATATTGAATGATATCTCACTTCCGACAATTGCATTTGCGAATGTCGAGAAACCGACTGAAGCATTTATAATGAGACTGAATTTAGTTGTTTGGAATCATTAAAACCGCTTGTTAGTATGCTCAGTGTTACCATTCTCTCTGTTACCATTCGCAATATCACGTTTTATCACTTTCGTATGATATATTTCAGTGAAATTTATGTGCAGAGTACTTTTTAAATTTGTATATGAGGCATTTGTGAATGTGATTCTTTGTTTGAAGGGATGTTTTTAAAATAACGAACACATGTAGATAATGGTAACTTTTTTATAATGGCTAAGTCGTTAGTATTATCTGGCAATGAACAATTATGTTGAATTCTAAGGCAATGATTTATAAAATACACCAGAAACAGCTAATCGTATAAAATATTATACTAAATACCATAAGGATGAACACACTTTAGTAAAAAACATTTTATACATGTTTCTTATTGTGTTCCCAAATTGATTCATAAAATGCTTTGGCTTCGATAAAAATTTTGCGTCAGCTATAATAAAGCTAATGAAAATAAAATATGTATTTGAAATTTTTAATTTTACTTATTTTTTAATATTTCCGAGAGTTATGATTTTTTTAAAGCAAAAACAATTCTGAAAAATTTAAATATTGATAAATCACAATCATTAATTTTGAATGTATCGTATAATCCCTTTTGTATTGGTCTTTTATTTTTATGGAATTATTTTTGGACTTAAGAGATAAAATATGTTACTCAAATTTATATATGTTTAAAATTTAACATGGGTTGTAAAAATTAGCCGGAATAAAATACAATATTAAAATTTGTTAATAAATAACCATTAAAAACGAATAATTTCAGAAGTTTTAAAGAGAATAGCAAGAATAAAATATATAATGTTTATCAAATCGATGAAAATCCGAAATGAAGTTCTCTTTAGATAAGACAACCAACGCTCTTTACGAATATTTTTCTTAAAACTTGCAAACCTATATTTAGAATTAGAGACAAAATATGTTACTCAAATAAACTTTATAGTTCAATACAAAATCCAAAGTTCATGAAAACTAAATGTTATAAGGAATCAGTCTAGAACGCATTAAATATTGAACAGATTCAGTTTATGATTCACATAAGATGAAAACTTTGAATAATAAAAGGAAGTTTCTTCATTCGAAAATGTTACTGGAACTCGAATCGTTAGGACTGCTTAGCTTCTTTTATTATTCAAGTCAAAACTGCACCAAAGGTGAATGGGTAACAATCTCCCTCTGTTTCATCCATAAAAATGAACATTTTCTAACATATGATATCTGCGTTTCCGTTTTGATATTGGTACTTCGGTCATTAGGTGAACCTTAGTTAAAACAGAATTTCACATTTGAATGACTACACAAAATTGGAGCTGGGGTCATTAACTAAGTATTAGAAATTTTTATTTAAGAAGTCTAACATAGTACCTAGTCTTAACCATTAGGTTCTTCTTGGGGACCTCTTTTACCCAAACAGGTTCCATTCTAAATGATTTTTATGCAGGGTACATTGGTCATTATGTGAACCTTAGTTAAAACATAATTTTACATTTGAATAACTGTACAAAATTGGAGCTAGCGTTATTAATTTAATGTTAAGAATTTTTATTTAAGAAGTCTAACCTAGTACCTAGTCTTAACCCATGGGCACGTTCAGCACTTGTTGAGAACATCTTTTATCCAAAAGGTTTCATCCTAAATGAATTCTATGTATTACACATTAGTCATTATGTGAACCTTAGTTAAAATCGAATTTTACATTTGAATGACTATACAAAATTGGAACGGGTATCATTAATTAAATAGTAGAAATTTTTAATTGAATTCTAACCTAGTACATAGTCTTATTGGGCACGTTGAACATTTATTGGGGACCCTTTTACCCAAAAAGGCTTCATTCTAAATGAATTTTATGTATCGCTCATTGTAATTATTTCATTCATAATATATAACTAATTAAAAATCAATTATGATCTAAAAATCCAACAAAAAAAAAACCTATTGAACTCTTCAAAGTAAAATCCATGATATAAGAAAATATAATGTATTAGTATAAATAAATTATTAAACTTAAAAATACGTCATCGCAGACTCTCATATCATTGCTTAGGGCCGTTATGTAATATTAAAACGATTCTTTATTAATATTGGCCAATTATAACGTTTAATTAAAGTATGTATGCCAGTTTTGAATAAAGTTTCAGTAAGTTGTATGAGATATGGAATGCTCTTCTGTCATTGACGTCGAAATCCAGTCAGTTAAATATGCATACAGTTTAATTGGGAAATTTATAACATTTTAATTTCTAAATCATTATTAATTAATTAGATTCTAACAATGAATACAAATTAATTTAATAACATTTATTCCATGAATGCTATTTTTAGAAAATGTTTCCTCAAATTACTCATCCCATACAGTGTGTTAGCTTTTCTGCCTTAATTATGAGTGAATTATTATCATATAAATGAAAATTTTGAAATTGTAATTTGAGACCATAGTGTGTAATTAGAAAATTTAAATATGAATGGGAAGTGTGGAATCATTGATTTTAACATGATATCAAAGATTGGCTATTAATGATATACCAATCATTGCAATGAAAGCATTTATATAATATGAGAATAATTAGCAAGTAAAAAGTACATTGATCAGTTAGTAACTGATATATCAATGAAAATTTATTTTGTTGTGCGAACTCTAGATCAATACTCAAATTCAATGGAAAGATGAGAATTTCGCAAAATCATTACCGAACCTAATTTTAACTATAAGTAATACTACTTTGACGATGGTCCATTAATACCGAGAGCAAAATATAGCATTATATTGAAACTAGTTTTGTAAAAACAATGAATAAACAAAGAGATTATTACAATATCAAAATTTTAGTGGAAAAAATGTAATAAATATTATTCCAATTTATTACTTCAATGCTTAGTTTTTACTTTTTTGGAAAATTAATATCAAAACTGTACTGATAATTTTGGGACCTTTTAAAAGCTGAATATTTTCAACAAAGGAAAAATGTCTTTGGGCTATAATCGAAAATCAATTGCCATGAACTCATAAAGCTATCACGTCCATTTTAGCCTAATCAGTGATCTTGGAAAGATATCGCTTTTAAGATGGCTTCTTGAGCAATTGGTTGCAGATGGCCTTTTGTGCTAAGATACGAACGGGAAATATTTAATGAATCTTTTCCTTTCTTAACGACTCTGGTATACATAAATGGGCCCAGAGTAAATTGCTCGATTATAAAAAATGCATGCTGATATCCACTTTGTTTTATTCACAATATGATTACGGAAGAATAGATTTTGTTTTATTTATATCACGCTAATTCACCATAATAGCCCATTAAATGATTTTCATAAGGATTTTAAAAGATCTTGAACATAAGTGTTGCTTAATAGGTATCAAACTGAGAATGATGTGCTAAGTTATTATGAAACTGGAGCAGTTGTTATGGTCTTCAGTATTTTTAATAACATAACTTATTTATTCTGTATATAAATATACGCCAGTTCTCATTTCTTAAAAATTACATAATTTTATTTTATAATGTTCCTAAAGTACAAATAAATTCATTTCAGGAAATGAACTGAATGTTTTTATTGCAATATTTGTACAAATTAATATATCGCACTGCTTTGGTTATTTATACTGTATGTTTTGGGAAAAGGGTTGCATTGGCTCGGTTTATGTATTTTATTGATTAAATGGTCAGCATACAGTTTGTTTCAATATATGCATTAATTTAACAATCGGATTATTCAATATTCTGAAGATTCCTTTTACCTTGAAATTTGTTGTCTTTTTACAAGAAAAGAAATTTTAAATGTACATATTTATCTGCGTAGAAATATTTTTTTACAGGATTAAGAAATGAAGTAAAAGAAAGGAAAATTAATTAATTTAGGTTAATTAATTAAATAAGAATATAAGAATTTAAAATGAATAAAATATAAAGTGTATAAAATTGCTAAGCCTTTTTCATAAATGTTATAAACAATTAAATTTCCTATAGTAAATATTATTTCTGTGTTAATGTTAACTATTATTTATGTGTTTATTTTGATTTTTTTTATTGATTCGATCAACACAAACTTCCTCAATTCCATTTCCAAAAACTTCAGTTCAAGATTAACATTTTTAATTAACATGACGATCTTAAAAAAGAATCCTCTAAGAGAATTGGAAAATTCATACAATCAGCCGCAAATTAACATAAGATTTGTCGAATACAAATGGAAAGATAATATTTCCAGGCCATTATTATTAATGATGTCTAAGGCGAAAATACTTTAAGAAGATAACAGTAATATAATTAATTAATACTAAAGCTTATGTTTAAACTTTTTTATTTGCTGGAAACGGATGAAATTCTAATCAATATCCGCATTTGAATAGTATAAGCGCCTTGTGCTTAATAACACCATGAAATTTTATAGGTAATAAAAGGATTTCTGGAATGAAGTTTTCTCCTAAAATGTGAGACTGCATTGATACATCAAAATTAAGTTTGCTGATTTAAATTATCTGACTTGCTCATAACTTTAATGAATAAATATTTGTAAAGGTCAGAAAATGTCTGCTGATATTACATCAATAAACATCCTTTAGCATGTTATGTTAAGCACTCTATTTGAATGTTGTATTTTGTTTTCTGTTCGCAAACAAAGATATATGTTCTGTGTGATCGATCTTGTGCAAGCAGGTGAAAATGAAACCCCTTTGTTGGATTCTGTCATAAAATGAACGCAATCATTGCTTGAATGTTGTTTTATGGTTAAAAAGGTCTTTCTTTAATTGCAAATTATCGAATTTTTTAAAGATTTTGTTCTTAGAAAAACATAAATGACATACAGAACATGACTCTGATTGTATATTTTTAATTTTTTACCACCTAAACTTGAGCTTAGTATGGAAGCTAAATGTTGAGTATATTATAATACAGTATAAAATTTCTGATAATATATTTTTTATTTAGTATACGCTATAAGTGCTAATCAAAATTTTAAGTATTTTGTGAATACCAAATATCCCTTTATAGGATTTTTACTGTTTGTTTGCTTTTACTCTTACGATTTATTTATACAAGAGTTATATCAACCAATTTTTTTAACATTTGAACATAACATTTTTTATTATTTAGGGGACTGTTATTTAATGAAATGTTTCTTAACTTTTATTTATAAATATTTCAAGGGTTTTAATGGAATATTTGAAATATACTGGATGAAATGCAGTGGATAATCGTTATAGGAGATAGTGCATAAACCAGTTCGAATTATCCAGATCGTTGTTGTTAAAATAATGTGCTTATTAATTAATCAAAAATTAATATTTATTTTTTTAAAAGTTACCAATAAAAATGATTAACTGCATAGTTGATTGTTATCGTTAAAAAAGTCATCGATTATATTCAAAACACTTCGGTTAAAAGTTGAGAAAACACTTTTGTTTAGTGTAAAAAATTACATTTTTTGAACAATTGAACATTTTATGTTATTTAATGGATTGTTTGCTTTTTCTTTAATTACTTATAAATTAGTTAGTACAGAAGAAATAAATAAAGAGAACATTGTAATTAGTCATTAGAAAAGGACGAGCATAAAAATGAAAACGACTGTAAAAAACAAAAATAGTTACATAAATGTACTTAATGAAGCAAATATACCTGAAAAAAGCAAATAAATATTTCAAATTCGAGTTCTTAAAATTTTAATTAGATACATCCTTACATTATTTAAGTGTAATTAAAATTCAACTCAATATTATAATAGACTAAAAGTTTTATTAGATTAGATTTGATTTTGAAATTAGCTGGAAAAAGTTAAATATCGCTATTTATTGCAAATCATGTTTCATTTTAACTCTTCAAATCTTTACCAAAATACAAAAGAAACAAAATACAATACAAAAGAACATAAAATGCGATTATGTATCTTTACTATTTATTTAAAAAGATATGATGTCCTTATATATGTCCTTATCCTTTCTGAAAATTATAAAAGAGGGAAACCATTTGATATCCATACTTGATAAATATATTAACCTTCAAAAATTTCCTGTATGATCATATGTGTGATATCAAACACTGCATAATTGGAAATATAACGAATAAAAGGATTTATTTTCAACGCTGATTTTAATAACAGCAACCTTTGAAGCCAGTTTCACTGCGAATCATCGCGACAAAATGTTTCTAAAGGAAAAGATTAATGAAGACAGTTAAGTAGATTAGTTACCCCAAAGTACTTACTTTTGAGTTAGTCTCATAGCAGTTCTCTTGGGAAATGTGTAATACAACAGATTTTACTTACTGTTAAATTGAATTCCTGCTTTCAGAGCAAGGACAAGGCTTTTGCGTAGACTAAAAAATGGTACTTACCTAAGCCTTTTAGGTTGGGTTTATTTTCAAGACTCTAAAAGAGGCAAAAATTATTTATTTTCTTCCCTCATGAATCTGGTTTCTGGTTAGGAGTCTGAAACACACTTTTTAAGAAAAGTGATTATTTAAAAATATTTTAAAACTTTTTAAGGCAATTTTTAAAGTTGAAACTAACCGAAATCACACAAAAACAAATTACGGAATGGAATGTGGAATTGTGTGTTAGTTTCTAAATATTTCTAATATTTTATCTTTTAGTTTAAAGGAGTTCTTGGCATCTTAAATGTATCATTTTTCAAAGAAAATGAATCAATAAAAATATAAATAAATGAATAAAATATAATTATTGTAAGTAAGAAATAAAAAGATAATTGTTCTTTAGTTTCTAAACAACATTTATCGCTTCAATATTGTACACAGTTTAAAGAAAAATTTAACAATTTACAGAAATTACGAAAAGCTTCAACCAAATGGATTATTATTAGACTTATTAGACATACCAATATTTTATCTTTAGTATTACGGATTTCTTAGCATCTTAAATGTATCATTCTTATCAACAAAAATGACTAGCTGAATAAAAATAAAAAAATTAAATAAATAAAAATAAAAATAATTAAATAAATAAAAATAAAAATAATTAAATAAATAAAAATAAAACTATAATAAATTACAGATAAACAATAACTGCTCTTTTGTTTCTAAACATTTATCGCTTCAATATTGTACATGGTTAAAAAAAAAAATGCAACAATTTTCAGAAATTACGAAAAGTTTCAAACAAACGATTTAATATGACATGTTCCATTAAATAAATCAAAACTACAATAATTTCTTTTATTAAATTCACAGAAAAAAAAATGGAAAAGAGGTTTTCATGAATATTAAATAAAAATTATAAAAGAGAGCATAAAAAATCTAAAAGAAAGAAAAAACTTCAATCATTTCTTTTATTTAATTCACAGAAAACAATGAGGAAGAGATTTTCATAAATATTAAATAAAAATTATAAAAAAAAGCATCAAAAATTAAAAAGAAAAAAACTAAACTGTATTATTCAAAAGATAATTTTTTTCCCATTCAAAATGCCCAATTTTTTAACACTTATGTCATTTGACTCATATGTCGTATTTTCTAAGAAATGATTTCACATCTTAAAAGATTTCTTTCCCTTTTTTAAAAAGAAAGCGAAAGCATTAAATGTTTAAAAAGAGGATTATTTTGTTGTTTCTTTAATTCTAATTTCCCTTCTGTTTTTAATTTAAAACAGCCTTTTCATTGAAAGGCACTCCGCCTTTTCTAAGTAACCTATTTAATGCAATTAGTTTTACACCAGAATTGTTTCAACCACCAAATAAAACTTCCTTTTCCCCCATTTCAGCTCAAGCGTGTTTGCGAATTTTAATTTATAGAGTGAGAATTGATTTAGTTTAACTTTTTAATTTCGTGTGATTTATTGACTAAAACTTTTCTCTTCATTCCACAATTTAAAAAGAAGGCATAATAATTCATTAAATTCTTTCAGTACATCTCAATTAAAAAGAGAACTACTATAATCAATTCATTCAAATAACATTTAATAAAAATCTTATCAAACAGTCTGGTAATCGATCATGTAAGACGAAAGTCCTTTCCGGTTTTCTAGTCTGATTTTCAAGTCTGATCTTTATAAATCAGTATTGGAATTTTATTATGTTAAGCAAATGAATAACTTCTGGCTAAAGTTATTTGAATTAAATTACTAGAGTGAGTTTTTTGATAATTACATTTTCAGACTTATAAGAAGCTCATTAGGAAAATATCTGAATGCTAAGAGTTTTTTCGGAATGAAAGAAAAGTTATAAATTAAGAATTTACGTGATATTTCTACAGATTGCAAACATTTATACGATTAATCTTTTTTGATAAGGATACTGTTGAGAATTTTAATTTATATAATGAGAATTGATTAAGTTTAACTTTTTAATTTCGTGTGATTTATTGACTAAAACTTTTCTTTTCATCCACATTGCAAAGAAGGCATAATAATTCATGAAATTCTTTCAGTACATCTCAATTAAAAAGCGAACCACTATAATAAATTCATTGAAATAACATTTAATAAAAATTGTATCAAACAGTCTGGAAATAGATAATGTAAGACGAAAAAGTCCTTTCCGGTTTTCTACAGAAAAACATCTTCAAGTCTGATCTTTATAAATCATTATTGGAACTTTATTATGCTAAGTAAATGAATAACTTTTGACTAAAGTTCTTTAAATTAAATTACTAAAGTGAGTTTCTTGATAATTACATTTTCAGACTTATAAGAAGCTCATTAGTATAAGGATACTGTTGAGAATTTTAATTTATAGAGTGAGAATTGATTTAGTTTAACTTTTTAATTTTGTGTGATTTATTGACTGAAACTTTTTCTTTTCATCCACAGTACAAAAAAAAGCATAATAATTCAGGAAATTCTTTCAGTACATTTATATTTAAAAGAGAATCACTGTAATCAATTCATTAAAATAATATTTAATAAAAATCTTATCAAACAGTCTTTGAAATAGATCATGCAAGACGAAAAAGTCCTTCCCGGTTTTCTACATAACATTTTTAAAAGGAAGAATATTTTCGGGCCTTATCTTTATAAATCATTATCGAAACCTTATTATGTTAAGTAAATCAATAACTACCGACTAAAGTTCTTTGAATTAAATTACTAAAGTGAGTTTCTTGATAATTACATTTTCAGACTTATAAGAAGCTCATTAGGAAAATATCTGAACGTTAAGAGTTTTATCGGAATGAAAGAAAAGTTATAAATGAAGAATTTACGTGATATTCCTACAGATTACAGAATCATTTACACGATTAATCTTTTTATCTTTTTTTGATAAAGGTATCGTTATAGATTATCACGATAGAAAAGCTAACTACATAATGAATGAATAATTAAACAAAAAAAAAAGGGAAAATTTGTTTTATACTGATAAAACCCTCATTGAAAAATGTCAAAGAAAACATTTGGATTAAAATATCTTGTTTTGGATTATAATACAATGATTTTTTAGCAGAATTTCCAATCACAAATAGTTTATCTATAATATTTTATCTATTTTTAAAGTCTAATTTAACAAAACTTAACAAATTAACAGATGAAATAAAATAATTCGTTTGAATAAAGTTATATTCCTAAATTTAAACTAAAAAATAATATTTTAAATTAAAATTTTAAGGCTATTTATTAATTTCAAATATATTTCTGAATGTGTTTTAGAAATTAGTTCTTTATAAGATTATATTATTATATATAAATATATATGTAATGTATGTACGAAAATATATATTACTTTCAATTGTTCGTTCACCTATATTATGAATAATTAATTAAACTTTTCCTTCAATAAATATTTAATAACCTAATACGCAAAATTTAAAAATTTCAACGTATGTTTGTATTGCAACATATAACTTTATTGATTTTAAAGTGGAATAAATGACCCTAAAATATTTAATGAATTGTTTGAATCATATTTATATTTTAAATATAATTAAATTCACCATTTAACGATAGCCGCATCACTTGAAAATGAATACTGATACATTGTCTTTACATTTTTTTTTATCTTTCTTACAATTAGATACCTCAAATTTAATTTTTAATTGACTTTAAATAAAGATATTCTAAACTCAATATTTATTACTTTTAATTTTAATTTCAATTCCATTATAAAATACTTTAAAAACTTAATAATAAACCATGTATTAATAACAGAATAGTCATCGTTAATTAGTAAAATTAATTAATAATTTTCGAAAGATAAGAAACGAATATAAGAAACTAAATAATCGTCTATACATTTGTATGTTTTTATTTCATATAACATAAAAATATTCGTAGTTAGATGCCTAAATTTTTCTAGATTAAATTATTTAGTACATAACAGAAAATTATAAAATCCTTTATTAGTTATTCCATACTTTAATTAAAGCTATAATTTTTGTTAGCAAACTAAAAATGATATATTATCAAAACCTCTGAAATTCTGTTAGTATATAAATTGTCTGCTTTCATGCATAAAATCGTAATATTCACTAAAAAAATCAGAATGATAAATAACTGCCATTCATTAAAAAACAAATATTAAATAACTAACAAATAAGTTATATTTGAAATAACTTTATTTAAAATTATTTGCTATCTATTATTTATTAAAGATAAGCGACGTTAGCTTATAATTAATATTACAGAAATAAAAAAAATTTTCCTTCTACAGTAGATTATCATAAATCATAAATTAAGTTTGAAGCAAAACTCACATATTGAAAAGTTTGAACCATTAGATGAAGTTGTCTTTTTTGTGATTATAAATACAAAAAGAAACACCTAAATTATTTTTTTAAGGATCAAATATTGTTTATATATTAATTGCCATCTGCGCTTCACCAATTTTTGTTTGTTGCTTTTATTATGATCAATCGTAAAACTGTTTATTTAACTTCAGTAACAGGGTAATGATTTGCTTCTTTTAAGTATTGATATCATACATTTTCATATTATAGCAAACAAGAATAAAAATAATTTTCCCCAATTCAACAAACTTAAACTGTTGTATAATAATTTTGCTAGCAATAATTTATTTAAATTTTCTTAGGTGATTGTAAATATTTTATCAATGAAGTAAATAATGAATTATGTTTTATAAAGTTAATTTAAAAGGGTACTTTTACAAATAATCAAATAAGCGTTAAAAGTTAATCTCTTTCTCTGCGGAATTTCATCAGAGAACTTAAAATAAAATCAGAGATTCTCATTTCCTTCAAGACCCAGCAATCACTAATTGAATGGTTAATCACATTACTTCCATCTCATCAACTGCTAATCGATCATGGCTCCCGGAAGCTCGAAACTTTTCATTGAAAATAAATATTAATTGCATAGTGCTTCTTTCAATAAATTGAATTTTCGCATTCTTATCGGAAAAAGTTTTTGCCTTTTAACCTTTAATTAATCTCATAAAAAATCTTTTCGTAAATTCAATTTTATACTCAGGCCTAGGCAAATTACATTACCTATTCAAATAGGAAACCCTCCTAATAAATAGGAAAATCACAAATTGCTTTTTTTTTTTCTTTTATTGTACTATATAGACGTATCAATAAAAATATTGGAACAATTTTCGTGAAATCTCGATAGCAACTTACCAGAAGAAAATATCATAGTACTTATAGCAAGTCTTTTGAAATTGATCATTACTCGTATTATAAAAACATAGAAATAAGAAAAATATTAGTACAATTTCCATCAAATCTCAATAGTAATTCAGAAGTTAAAGCCTATCACCTATAAAGTCACCTACGCCACATTTTTGAAATTTATCATGCCTCATGTTATAGGAATATATCAATGGAAAATACTCGTGCAATTTTCGACAAATCTCAATAGCAACTTAGCATGAAGAAAATATCATGACATCTATCTCAAGTCTTTTGAAATTGATCATTACTCGTATTATAAAAACATACAAATAAAAAAATATTAGTACAAATTTCATCAAATCTAATTCAGAAGTAAAAGTCTATCATCTATGCCATATTTTTGAAATTTATCGTGCCTCATATTATAGGAATATACCAACAGAAAATGCTCGTGCAATTTTCATCAAGTCTGAATATAAATTTAGCAGTGGAAATATTATATCATCAATGACGAGTCTTTTTAAAACTTATCTGTGACTTTTAATTTAAATTCGATACCGATATAATCTCGACAATGTAAATCGAAATGTCCACTTCCTCTAACATCTAATAATTTGTTCTTTCCTTTTCAATTAGTGTTAATTCTTTTCTCGTGCTTTTATTAAAGCCTCTTTATGCCTTTATGAAGTGGCCTTCATTATTTCTCGCTGTGAAGTTCTGGAGGAGCTATCTTTATTGCTCTTTTTACACCAGCACCTCTTAAATGAAAGAGAAGAGTCAAGCATTAAATGCAGACTTCTCATCTACGCTTTAAAAACAAGCTGTTCGCTGAAAACCGTCGGTTTGAAATTATTCTATGCGACTACCGGCAGCCGGCCGCTTTTCATTCATGATTTTGTGCCTGGAATTTTCATTTTTTGATCATGGACCGGCGCCAAGAGTCCATTATTTTGGGCCTTTCGTCAGGGATCGACTTTTCATTAGAATCGTCGTTTGTCAAGACTTCCTTGGCTGATGGGGAGGGAAGAACTTGGGGCGTAAAAATGATCGCCAACGGAGAAAAGATCGATTCTCATTTGTGGTTAAAGCTAGCTTTACTGTTGCTGAAAGATTTCGTAAAAGATTACAGAAGTTTCGAAAAAGAGCATGGTTTATATGCCATGATTCACATTCGATAAACAACTCTCATCACTCTGAAATAAGAACGTTGAGGTAAATAATTTATTCAGGGGTATAAATTGAAACTTTGACATAGATCTAAGCTTGTTTCATGATGTCATTCTTTGAGAAGTTTCACTAGCGTTGCTACTTTATTCTCTTTTCTGAAGGAATAGTATGAATTTAGGATAGTCTAACCGCAAAATTTTTATGTGCTTGTAACTGTTGTTTTCAAAATATTTATTATTATTATTTATGCGTTCTTAATAGTTTGGTATTTCGAACTTTTCCGATTATATAAATACATTCGTTCGATATTATCAGTTGTTTAACTAAATATATTTAATGAAAATCTCTTAACTGTAATTTAACTGGAAACAACATTTTGTTAACATTAACTTATTTATTTAGGAGTTATTTGATTTTATGATTAAAGAAATAATATAATGGGAAGGAAATAATAGATATAATTTTTTTTTTAAATTAGGCTTATGCACATATTCCTTTAAGGAAAGAGATGAAGGCACAAAAATATAATTCAAAACCATTCATATAACTTCTAGTTAACCGCACAAGTTAAAGTAATTATATAATTGTGCATTCATATGAAAGTTTTTTTAATTTCAGAATATTATAATACTAATGAAAGATTTGCCCTTATATCAAAATTTTGGTAGTATAGAAATATAGCAGAAAATTAATCATTAGTTGTTTTTTATTTAAAGTTTTAAATCGTTAATAATATAATTTGACACTTATTTTCTTCATCATCTCCCAAATTTAAAAAATTTGGAACTATCTTAATTTTAAAATATTTAGATTCATAAATAAATCTAAGTCACCAAAGATTAAAAGCATTATACCAAGAAACATTTTTTTTTAACAATTCACATATCAATTAAATATATATGTGAATGTTTCTTTTGAGTTTGTACACAAAGTTGTTATAAAGCACAAGTAGATGTAACATTGAAAGTATTTTTTACACACTGCTAACATAGTATTTTAAATAATATCGTTTTGTGTACTTTAAAAATACTATATACTAAAAAATTTAATATTATCCTTTTAATTATCCTGTTCTTTGAATGCACCGAGTAAAGTAAAAATCTTATTTAGTTAATATATAACTTAAATTTGTATTTAATAAAAACGGTAATTATTTAAAAATTGCATAAAAATATAACAGAATTCGGGGAAAATTCGAATTACTAAGTATAAAAGAGCGATAATTAAAATTTCCTCTAGCATTATTTCCGCAATACAGCATTGAATAGCAGTTTACTCCGTCAAATTTAACACACCCAGTTTCATTTATACAAAAAGCACAATTTCTCTAGTTTTCCTACATTTGATCGAAAACAGCAATTACAAAAAGCTGAGAAGTATTTGAAGCGCAGTGTACTCAAATTTATAATAGGGTTATATTTCTAAACTTTCGATTCTTAGCTGGTTAATAAATCATATGCTGTCCAATTTATGGCCTCCGGAAGCAGAAAAAAATAAAGTAAATAGGTTACCATTTATTTTCCTTTAAAGTGTAATAAACAACGGATATAACTAAAGAAAACATTATTTATAAAGGATATCGAACTTGAAAGAAAAACATTTTTATTCATTAAGTACGTATAAAGAGTTAAAAAAAAAAAACCGATATCAAAATTTCTAACGCACAATAAATCGAGTGAATATCAGCTTCCTCTATCCAATTCTACGCATACCGTTCTTTTATATAAAAGCAGAATCCAAATAACGCGATTTTGTCCAGCTTCGTGTTTCTTTTTTCTGTTATTCCTACCGAAAATGAAAATGTTTGGTTTTTGATAGCACACAGCGAAAGAGCTCTCTCTTTTGTAGGAAGGATAAGGGAAAAGTATGGCAGATGATTCTTAAACAGCAAAGGTAGGGCAGGTGATTTTTAAAGAGCAATAGTAATTATACGTTGTCCTGTTTATAGTCTTAGGACGCTGGAAAAACAAACTAAAAATAGCTTGCTATTTATTTTCTTTTTATAGTTAAAAGAACGAAGGGTAGAACTAAAGAAAACATTATTTATTAATGATGCAGTACTTGGAAAGAGAACATTGTTATTCATTAAGTAAGCATAAAGAGTTGCAAAAACGATATCAAAATTGTTTGATATTCCAACGCACAATAAATCGAATGAATAAAAAGCTTTCTTTATCCAATTTTACGCATATCATTCTTTTATACAAAAAGCAGAATCCAAACAACTCGTTCTTGTTCAACCTCGTGTTTTTTTTTGCCTTTTATTCTACCGAGAATGAAAATGTTTGGCTTTTGATGGCACAAAGCGAAATACCTTCTTTTTTCTTTGTAGGAAAGATGTAGGGTAGATGATTCTTAAATAGCAATAGCAATTATAAGTTGCCCTGTTTATGGGCCCAGGACATTGGAAAACAAACAAATTAAAAACATCGTGCTAATTATTTTCTTTTATAGTTAAGAAACAGCGGTTAGAACTAAAGAAAACATTGTTTATTAATGATACATAACTTGGGAAAAAAGCATTATTATTCGTAAAGTATAAAGCATTACAAAAGCGATATCAAAATTTTTTTTCTGATATTCCGCCACACAATAAATCGAATGAATAATGGCTTCACCTATCCAATTTTATGCATACCGTTCTTTTATAAAAAGGGCAGAATCCAAATAACCTTATCTCGTCCAGCCTAGCGATTCTTTTTTTGCCTATTATTCGTACCGAGTATGAAAATGTTTGGCGTTTGATGGCACACAGCGAAAGAACTCCTTTTTCTCTTTCTGTAAGAAGGATAGGGAAGGGGGGAAGATGATTCCTAAATAGCAATGTAGCCAGATGCTAGGGAGGCCACGAGCGTGAGTCCAAAATAGCATCACCTGAAAGAAAGAGATAAATCGGAGACAAAGCGAGACCGAAGGAAAGAATGATGCTGGAAGAACCCCAGTCCGCTAAAAAAGAAATTCATTTCCTAGGAATCTATCTTTACTTGATTGTACTTATTTAATAACAACCGATTACTTTGAAACTGCCATAAAGACGCTTTAAAAATGTATCTCTTTTAGCAGTGTTAAAACGAAACATGCAAGGTCGGAAGAAGTTTTCATTTTTACCACCACAATAGACAGATATTTATCTGGCAGGTAAGGGTGAGTGGCAACTAGTTGATTCATGTTTCTTTCGAGAACTTTTTTTCGTGTGCAGTAAACTTTTGTACTTTCTCCATAAAAGTGAGTTTAATATTACACGAAGCTGTCACGATAAGGATATGATTGTTATAAATCACCAAAAGTTGTTTTAACATTAAAATTTATTTGATGCTTCGGAATCCGTGCCAAAAATTTATAGTGTGATGTTTGGAAGAAGGTTCCATTTTTAACCACAGTAAAAAAAAGTGGCTCAAAACATGTTTGCAGATTTGCATAGTGAATGAAAAAAAATATTATTTCCTTAAAATATTTAGATTCTTATTTTATAGACATAAACTTTAAAACTGAAATTCGATCATTTTTCACAATTTTTGTAAAATATATATTTATAAAAAGTTACTATGCATTTTATTGTATATATAAAATGACATTTTTACCCTTTAAGATAAGGGTTAAAAGATTTCGTATGTATATTTGATATGTGAATACTATAAAAATCAACTCATTTTTCAAAAGTGTCATTAAAATAAAACAACTGTATTTTTTTATGAAGTAATTAGTCATTTAATAAATTGATTTAGAAAAATTTAATTCAAAAATTAGATACTTAATATTAATTGTTTGCTCATGATTCGCTTAGCATTTTAAGTATGTATATTTAATTTAACAGCGATTAAACCGAAAGCTCTAGGAATATGTTAAATATATACGAAGTACGAAGACGCAGAAAAGTATGTCCTAATATTTAAATTTTAGTGGTACGGCAATATATTACTCAAGACCACTCAGAAAGTATCATTTACAGGTAATTAAAAGTATCGTTTACAGATTTTAAGAATTTTTCACAAAAGAAATGTGTGGTCAAAATTCTTACTGTGCGTTTCTTTAAGAGTTAATAAAGATGTCAAATGGAAAGTTTTATGTTCAACGCAAGCATTGCAATGTTAAAATAAAGGTAAAATCGGGTGTAAATAGTATTTCCATGGCACAAATGGAATAGGAAGAACGCTTTACCCTTTATTGTTGTTTCTTTTTTTCATTTTCATAAAATTTCAGACAAACAACTACTTACGGCACTTTAGTATGAAAGTATGGGAAAATGACTCACTGTTGTATTGCTATTAAACCTGAATGGAAAATGAACTTCAATGCACGATTTGCAACAATATTTATCACTGTAGTGTTTACATTTATAAAAACGATAAAAATTTATTAGAAAAGATAAAAAAAAAAATAATGCATGTTCTTAAAAAAAAAGTAAAAAAAAATGATGCAGGTTTCAAAATAATTTTTTTCCAATGTGAGAGACATTTACGTGTTAGAAAACAAAAAAAAAAAAGGTTTAAGTTTTTGTCTAAAAATAACTATTCAAAACCAAAAGGAGTTATTTTTTAACAATGTTATCCGTATAAATTAAGAATGTATGCATAGTATTTAAAAAAAAAAAATGGATCATTATTCATTTATTAAAAAAAAAAAGTTTTAGATTTTTTAAATAAGAAAGCATTAAATTATTTAAGAGAAATTTTGAAGCCAACTTTTCAT
The DNA here is from genome assembly GCA_021605095.1 of Caerostris extrusa. Taxonomy (NCBI): domain Eukaryota; kingdom Metazoa; phylum Arthropoda; class Arachnida; order Araneae; family Araneidae; genus Caerostris; species Caerostris extrusa. The sequence continues at coordinate 38,966 of BPLR01001925.1, forward strand.
AGATTAAATACTAAAATAATGTAAATAACCATTTTTAATGTAATTTATAGCAAAAAGTTCGAAATCGATTTTATTTTGAGTTCAATAACTATGAACACTCGAGAAAATAAATTTGTGATGTTTAAACTCTTAAGATTTCTAGTTGCTTCAGTATATAATTGTCCTGTACTAAATTTAACTACTTTATGCCAGAAAAGCGTTGTTATACAAATTACTCTAACTTATTAGAAATTTGGTAAGAACAATTCCTTTAAATTTTTTGATAATAAATTAGTCAAATTAAAAATAAAAAGAAGTAAATAAAGATACTAATTTTTCCATACTCTATATTTTTTAATACATTCTTACTGTACTGTAAAGTTATATTGCATAGTAATTTTAATTGATTAAAAATGTATTAAGTCCAATTGTTAGTACCCATTTTTTTAAGTTTACAATAGAGACATGCTTTCAATAATTATATACATTAAATAGTGATTAAGCCTAATACTGGTCGTAATAATTAAACTGCATTTTACTCAGAAATAGCTAAATCTAACCAGAATGACACGAAATTCATTAATAAGTCTAAGGAAATAAAATTCCAAAAGTTGCCAAATAACGTCGCCAAAAATTGCCAATGGCGCTTTGTAATGCTGAAAAGTTTTGATGAACATATCAATGCATTACAGTAGCGAAGTGGATTAAAACACTAATTGTAATTGAAGATTTTGAAAACTATATTCAATGTACTTTCTGCTCTTGTGAACCAGAAAATGAATAATCCACCCAGATAAATAAAATCATAATTAAATCTAAAGGTAAATATGAAAATTATACAGAAGTTTGGGAAATTTGTTGGAATATTTAAAATATTTCGAATCCGTTTATTACTTAAATAGTTAAGATGATACATAATAAAAAATTTGGGTTTACAATTATAGCAAATAAAACTTTTTGAAGGTGTTATTCATATGTAATTATTGTGTATTGTCTTGCAGAAAGTAAAAAAAAAATGTTAAATTTATTTTTGTGGATGCTACAGAAATTGCCTTAGCTGCAATGATATGCAAAATGAATAAAGCTTGTTTACAAAAAAATTTGTTCATAATTAATGTACACATAGTTGTTTTTTAATTTTTATAAGTGTTAATCTATTTTATTGTAGCCTCTTTTTAATCATTTAAATATAATTTTACTCGAATCTTAATTAGATGAAGCAAGGCAGAAATTAACATTTTAGCAAAATTTCTTTTATGTCTTTATATTCCTGTTAAATTAACAATATTAATAAATATAATAGCAAATATTTAATAGAAATAGGCAATTTTACATTTCATTTCCTATAATTACACTTCTATAAACTTTTAAAAATCACGAAATAACTCTGCTATACGCTCTTTCAAGTCGTTGAACATTTAAAATATTCTTCAGAATATACAATTTTAATTTGAATACATTCTTCGCACAGAATCTTCTTCAGAATATACAATTTTAATTTGAATACACTCTTCTCGCAGAATCTTCTTCAGAACAACCCAATATATTAATTAAAACTCTATTACGTCATTTCCCGAAGGCTAAATTTTTTTATTGTACTCCATTTCGTTCCCACTGAATTCTTTACATCGCCATAAAAGGCTTTACTAGGGTTTCATGATTACGGAGATCTCAGCTTAGTTGGTTGCAAAGGATTTCGCTTCGATCCCGACCAAACGAGGACGAACTCTCTTAAAGACTGTCTCGTCACATTACTAGCGATTTCAGTGGATGAAAATCAGTTCTGTATTGAGTTGTAGGAATAAACCTTCCAAACTTTTTTATGTTCGTTTCTGCATGAGAAACAATCATCTGTTACAGTTATCAGTGTGGGGAGAATTGTTTTTAGTTATCATAAAATTACAAAACTTTTACTTAAGGGTAATTTTTTTTAAAGCCAAGAAATCATTTATTTTATTACGTTTTATTTCTTTTAAATCAACAACAGTTTAGTATGCTAGAAAAAGTTAATAAACAATAAATATACAAAATTATTTTGGTTTAATGTGCATTATTTAAATGTTAATTATAAATTATGAATTAAAAATATTTTATTCTTTTAAAATATAATGTTCTTCACATTTTGCTCAATTGCGTAACGATTTTGTCTCCCGTAACTTCTGTGATAGCTTGGGGGATTTTTGAGATATATATTTTTAAATAATGACCTATAATATCTAACGTTACAATATTTACAAAGCAAAGCTTCAAAATGTTTTCAATGTTGACATACCACTAATTCACATTTCGCATTCGTCCTAAAATGTTTTTTCATGACGTCTTGGAGAGATTTTCAAGCAATAAGTTTTAGTACAGTGACATATAAAGTCTCATAGTGAAATATTTACACAACAACGTCATTATGTAGAAAATATTATCAGTGCTGACATGCTACTAGTTTACATTTTTATTAATTGTAGAACGATTTGTCCTAAACAATTTTTTTCATAATGTCTTGGAGAGACTTTCAAGCAATATGTTTTAGTACATTTGCATATAAAGTCTAATATTGCAATATTCACAGATCAATGCCATCATGTAGAATAAAAAAAAAATATCAGTGCTGTTTAGACTACTAATTTCCATTTTTCTTAAATGTATAGGCATTCGTCTTGGACCATTTTTTTTACGACATCTTGAAGAGTATTTCAAGCAATACATTCTGGCACCGTGACATATAAAATCTAATATTGTAATATTTGCAAAGCAATGTCGTTATGTAGAATAAAATATCAGCGCTGACATAACATTAATTATTTGCTTTCGCTGTTAGATTATTAAATAATTCCCTAAAGGTAACATTCATTTTCGGTTAGAATAATATTGATTTAAAACCCAAACCTAAGCTCACATATAAATCCCAACGTCCCTGAAGAAGACTATATAATAAACTATAACAATACCTTGTCTTCAATTAATTCCTCACGTAGTCGTAAATGGCTTAGTTTTGATAACAACATTACGACAAAAATGATGTCCATTAACAAAATCCATCTTTATCCAACAAACCTTCTGAAGAAAATAAGCCTTTTATTCAATTGTTTGATTTGGTTCTAAAATTTCTTTCTGTACTTTCTCCTATTTGATCTATTCAATTGTTTAAGTTATCAGAAGGGGAAAGAACTATATGTAACTATTTGTATTTTGACATCGGGGGCTTCTAGTCGAGTTCTCTAATTGAGCTCAATCGGAAAAAGTTATTTCCTCTTGTCGTTTTGGTAAAGGTAGAAAATATCATTCAAGTGTTCTAATATTTACAGCCTTTTCTTGTCGCATGCATGCTTCATGTCATACGAGTCAATATGTGGTGCATGTCACACAAGGTCAATATGAATGTGCCCCAAGGAAAAGTTATTTTAGTCTCTTTCGATGGGTTCTTGATGAAGTGGACTGTTTAATGCAGCTTATATATTATTTGATATTTGTGTGTATTTGATGGAAAAAACGGTTTGGTTAGTCTGAGGAACATTTGATATTATTTGGTGAAGACGATTTATAAATTCATGTCGCTGGTTTTTATTAATAATTTTCTCTGCCTTTTCCATTTTGCTTATAATATTAATAATGCTGTTTTCTTTTTCAGAATGAAAGAAATTATACATATACCACATGTTCATAGTATGACAAATTGAGCAATGGAATATATTTTTTCGATGGGTTCACTGGTAAGTGGACTATTTAATAAAGCTTATGTATTATTTATTCTTGTGTATTCGATGGGAAAATGGCTTGGGATAGTTTAGGGATCATTTGAAAATTTTTTTCAGTTTTTATTGTTTATTAAATTTTTACATTTTATCCAAAGTAATATCTTTTTCAGATTAAAAAAAAAAATGACAATTTTTTATAGTTTAACATTAGTAGATAATGGGAGCGTATACTTTCGATGGGTTCTCTGGTAAGTGGACCATTTATTAAAGCTTATGTATTATTTTATTTCTGATTATTTGATGGGGAAAATGACGTGGGATAGTTTAGGGATCATTTGGAAATTTATTCTATTTGCTTAAAATATTAACAATGCAGTTTTCTTTTTTTTGAAAATGAAAGAAATTATACATATATCATATTATAACAATATTGAATGATGATACTTTCGATGGGTTCTCTGGGGGAAGTGGACTATCTAATAAAGCTTATGTATTATTTTATTCTTGAGTATTCGATGGAGAAAATGGCTTGGGATAGTTTAGGGATCATTTGAAAATTTTTTCATTTTTATTGTTTATTAAATTTTACATTTTATCCAAAATTGTAATAATACTGTCTTTCAGATAAAAAAAAAAAAAGGAAATTTTTTTTTTTATTTTTTAACATTAATGGATAATAAGAGCATATATTTTTCGATGAGTTTTCTGGTGAAGCCGACTATTTAATAAAGCTTATGTATTATTTTTATTTTTGAGTATTCGATGGGAAAAATGGCTTGGGATAGTTTAGGGATCATTTTGAACCAAATCTGAAGTTTGTTTTATTTTAAACAAATTGTTCTCTTTCTTCATTGATCAGTTTATGTTTTCCAATCAAAATTGTAATAATGCAATTTTCTTTTTTAAAAATAAAATTTAAACCACATTTCTATCATTTAATAACTATGAATAAATTTTTTATTGTTTACGATTATTATTTTATAATGAATCATTTTTGAATTTAAATTCAGAGATATAAAAAGCCTATTTATGTCAAATTTATATAATAAAAGATTTTTCTATTGCATTTTAATTTTCGCATATTAATAATATAGGAACTATAAGAGTTTTAAGTATTGAACTTCTTTTTTTTTACAAATAATATAACTTAAATTCCTTTACTTCAATTTTTAACATCAGTTTAAAAGTTAAAGTTTCTTTTTTTTTCCCACTATTTAAAAGCTATTTTTATAAATAGTTTAGATATATTAAAAAAAGAAAAATATACCATATAAAGAATGACGATGAATACATGGGGAAATTAAAAACATATATATATTACTTCCTTCTAATGTATTTTTAGTATGCAGTAGCGTGTCGACAATCCTAGACTCTGCAAACCGAGTTCTGCTTCGTCCGTTGAGACTTCTATCACGGCTATCGCTTTTTTTCCTAAACTTTCTTTTTCACTTGCCAGCGCGGTTTGAATTGATTGGTTTTGCTTTGAGGGATGTGATTAATCTGAGCATCAGATAGGTGACTCGGTTCAATGAGTGTGCCATTATGCTCTTGAACTCATAGAATTAAAACAATATAATTGTGAATGGTAGTATGAGCGGAAAAAGAAAATAAGTGAGTGCTTCTTTAAATATTAAGAAGACTGATCAAGAAGAAGATGCAACCCCTCAAAAGGGAAAATATTATTAAATACAATAAAATATATTAATATATTATTAAATATATTATATATTATTAAACAGATTAATATATTATTAAATAAATTCATATAAAATACACAGCATCGTTAAAGACTGTCCTTAGCAGCAATCAGATACTTTATCATTAGACATTCTATTTTTTAATAATTTACGAAATAACATGGCAAGTAGAAGAATTTCTACGCAAAAATAACCTACCAAAAATCGCGTAAATTTGCTTTTATTTGAAATAAAATTTTCTATACAATTTTTATGATTATTCTTATTTCATTAAAACGTTGTAAAGTTGTCTTGAATTTCAGTATATTTTTGAATTTTTTTATAATTCTGGGAAGGTCCACTTAGTATAAGATTTTAGTAAACTTAGTTGGTCAAGATTTCATTTAATTCGGATTATACCCATAACTCGATTGTATATCATTAAACTGTATATCATTAAGACTCTACTGTATTTCACTTTAAAAACCGCCATCTTTTATCCTCAAAATATGTCTAAACCTCTAACATCAATTTCACGGAGCAGATTTCAAAATAAATTTCGTTAACATGTTATAATGCCTGACAGTTGTCTTATTAAATTTCACTTCTCCTTTTCAATTCGTTATAACGTCACGACTGACCTAGGAACAATTCACAAATATATTGAAAGCTTCCTTAAGCTATTTGACCTTTGATTTGTTTTTTATTGAAAGCTTCCTTAAGCTATTTGACCTTTGATTTGTTTTTTATTGAAAGCTTCCTCTGCTCGATGCCTTTCTTCCTACAAAATGTCTTCTTTGCAAGAAATGGGAAGGTAAACGACCTAATACTTTACAAACAGAGACGCCATTCTATATTTAGGGCCATGCGAAATTCGGAATTTGTACCGCGGGGCCTTATAGTGAGTCGTATAGTTTGTCGCTATAATCGTGAGTTTGAGTCACCATTATCGTCTAGAAATGGAGTTACACTTTTGCAGAATAACAATAGAAATAGGGGGGAAAATATATAGCTTGTGTAAATATGACAAAATTAAAAAAAAATCAATTTTTAATGAGAGAAGCAATAAAAAAAATAAAAACTCAATAGTTCAATTTAGTAGTTTAATAATCTTTTAATGGTTTAATCGACAACTACTTTTAATGGTTTAATCGACAACTACTTTTAATGGTTTAATCGACCACTACTTTTTTAATGGTTTAACCGACAACTACTTTTAATGGTTTAATCGACAACTACTTTTAATGGTTTAATCGACAACTACTTTTAATGGTTTAATCGACCACTACTTTTAATGGTTTAATCGACCACTATTTTTAACTGTTTAATCGATAACTACCATTCATGGTTTAATCGACAACTACCTTTGTTATGTTTTTTTCTAAATATACCAAAGCAATATCTTACAATTTACTGAATAAAATGTAAGTTGGGGTAGAGAAGGTATAATTGTAACTTTGGATCTAAGAAAGGAATAAAGGGTAAATTATAATTAATGTATTAACTTTCATATATTTTTTATTCGAAAATTTAATTAGAATTAATTTATTAAAAAAATTATATGCTTTATGAAAATTTCAAAATTTTTCAGTTAAATATTACAAAAATTTCAAAATTTTTCATTAAAAAAATTAAAAAAAAAAAAAATTTATTTAAAAATATTTTTAAAAAATTACATTTATTGTTGAATGTGGAATATAAAGTAAATGATTGGAAGAGTTTAAAAACCTTTTCCTCCCTAAATATATTTTGCTTCAAACCTTTCCTCAGACCTTGCAAGTACAGTCGGCATGCATATCCAGTCCTGCTACCCCACCTTGAATCCTAGCCAGCTACTTCAAAACGAGGCTTTCCACCGCTACCGTTTGACATTAGAAATCATCATCAAAGAGTTAATGTGCAGCGCATTAAATCTCTCACTGAAAAGGGTTTGGCTAAACAATACGAAGACGTCCGAACCCTCCGCAAAACAATGTGCACCTCTGATTATTATTAGCCAAGAAGAAGCAAATAAATGTGGCCTTGACATGATTGGCTCCTTTCCGAAACCAAAGAAAAAAATGTCAGCTAAAAGGGCTTCTCGGTCGGTCCCAATCATACTTCAATTCTTTTATCTCATAGGTGATCCGTATTCGATGTTCAACAACACTTTGCATTTTCTTGTAGGTATCTCTTGTAGGAGGAATGACCCTAGAAAACACGTGCTGTAGGTAGAGATACTGTCAGTCCCGTTTCGCCCGGGTTGCTTCAGAGGGAAACCCTGGATTTTTCAGGTAAAAGTCAAGGTTTTTTTCAGGGGCCTTAATTACAAAATTGGAGTCTTCCACTCTAGCCACAGTTATTTGCGTTTCTCGCTGTTTTCTTTGAAGCAGAGGGTCGCGTTGGTTTTGTTCGCATTGTTTCGATTGTTGTTCTTTTAAGCTCCAACTGCAGTTGAATGAGCACCACTCGTTCTTCCAATATAAATTCCACAAGGACGAAAACTGATGTCAGCATTGCTTAGGGGCACTGGAACAATGGGAATTAAGTTTAGTCTCTCGCTCGTTCGCGCCACGGTTTCGGAGCGTCGAAGATAGCGAATACCTCTTCCTGTCTAAAAATATTTTAATCACCCCCAAAATGATTTTCCTTCTCGTAACTTTGAAAAGTGTGCATTAAAAATAGCATGTTATGCCGAAGTAATTCGTCAAAAATACTTATGGTAGAACAAGCGTTAATATTTTTAAACTATTTTTTAATGAAGATTAATTAAAATACCGTATACTTCCGAATACAAGCCGATTCATATATAAAACGAAAATGAAAAAAATCCTTTTAACGTTTATTATTTACGGTATTCTGTTATTATTTCTGGTGCACAATTTGGTATTTTTCTGTTATTCTTGCGATAATTTCGCCAGCATGAGATTTTTTATTTTAGCGACAAATCAGCAATATAAATAATTTCGAAAAAAAAAACCCCTCTTTTTTATATAAAACTAGTAACTAATTTCCTTTAAAATTATTTTTATACGCTTAAGACATATAAACTAAAGAAATAAAAACATGCTTTATTTAACTATATTTGGCGACTTATCATTTGTACCCGTCAATCGAAAAGTACATATATTTTTTGTGAGATTAGCGGGATCCATATGCTCCAGATTTTAAAAAAAGTTCTAAAAATTTTTCGGTTTATAAATGGAAATTTACAGTATTCCTTTTCTGAAAAGCTAATGCTTGAAATAAATATTTACTTATATATATTTACTTAGAGTCTGAATATTTTAAATTAAAAACTATTTCATTATTATAGTCACCATTTCCATAAAATGGCTGAATTTTGAGAAACAGCTTATAATAGTGAATAATGAAAGATTAGAAATAATACTTTTATATAATAGTCCACTAACATCTTTAATTTTTTTCTGATACAAAAAATATTGTTTTTGAACCAAGTAAAAGTTGGGTATGAAGTAAAAAGTAATATTTTTACCATGTATTAATGTAAAAGTATTTCACCAATTAAGGTAGATTTCAACGGATACTGAAATTGAAAAGCGTGCAGTGCGATATTTTTTGCTGCAACAACTTCACCTTAAGGCATACAGTAGTTTAAAGTAAAAAATAAAAAAAATTCAAACATATATATAAGCATAAGTTTGTTCTTAGAAAATATTAAAATCCCTTTGCAGGAATTGTGTTTTGCACAAAGAATAAATATTTTACAAGTAAATAGCTCTTCTGTGACTACAGAATAGCTCTTTGATGTTGAATTTGGTAGGTTCAACTTTTCCTATTACTTTCCTTTAGAATTTTCATGTTTGTATAGCATGAATAGACGAGCAACGTCTGTCTGAATTTCAATATCTCGTCGCATTCTTATCAAAAATATACATCAATAGTAAGGTTACGAGACATCTTTTTCAATTTAAAAGCATGCGTTTTCTGATCAGACATACGTAGATTATATTCTAAGCCACACGTAAAAATAGTGTAATGATGCATGATATGCATACCTTTTATGTGCATCTTTTTAACTTAAGAAATGTATGGCATGTATTTCATCTTTATGTATAGGCGAAGTAGTAATAAGAGATATATGGAAATATTACATTTGATTTCTCTAAATTCACATAAAAATAGTTTAATGCTTCATGATATGTATACCTTTTATGTGCAACTTTTTAATTTAAGAAAACCTATTCAGTTCAGGATAAAAAAATAAAAAAAAAAAAAAAAAAAATAGTAATTACAGGATTTATTTCATCTTTATTTATATGTGAAGTAGTAGTAAGAGGAATATTATATGGAAATATTAAATTTAATGCCTCTAAATTTGATTTGAAAACATATTTATACATTTATCTAATAAAATTAACTTATTAAAAAATACCGTGTCGTTATTTTATTCCAAAGGAGTTATTAAGATAATTTTAATAGATATTTTTTGTTCGTTTTTTAAAATAGAACATGACAGTATTTTGTGTAAATTATTAATTACTTAAAACATATTAATTAATTTCTATTTCTGGAAGTTTAATGACTAAATTAAAAAAACTTAACAAATAACTAAATAATTTTGAAAATGTTAAGAAATCCCAAACCAGATCAAATATTTGTTTTGTATCCATACCGAATATGTTTTGCCACTTTTTATAAAGTCAAATTTTGTGCTTAATAATCTAAAAAACTTACCCTACTTATTCCAGACTCAATATAATTCACATAGACTAAACGAAATCTACTATACATACGAAATAAAATAGGAAAAAATTTTTCACTGCTTCAGCTGAACTGCTTTATTCTAGATGTTCAATATCTCAAAGATTTTGATCATTTTTAATATTAAATATACATTATATATCAAAATTAGGGACAGACGTAAATTCAGATCTTTAACTACATGGTGACGTTTAAAGTTCTCTATTAATTATTCTCTATAATAAAACATGTGGAAAACTTTTATTTTTTGATTGATTTAATATTATCATTTAACTAATTGATTTTAACATTATCATTAATTATTTAACTGTAAATATTACTGTTGGTCGAAAGAAGCGAGTAACGTTTAAACACATAATCGATTAATTAAAAAATTAAAATAAAACTAGATTAACTTTGTAGTATCAATTAGCATTGTAGAGCGTTGTTAACATTGTTAATTGTAACTATAACAATTAACATTGAATTTTATTGTTTTACTAACTGTTGCTTTTGTGTAGATTTACTAAATGCATAGCATAATTTTCTTCAAAAGTATATTAGAAATTAACCAAACCTTTGTTTTTTCAAGGAAGAAGTTTCTATAAAAATATATATCTTACCATTTCTTCCAGGTCGATGTCCATGACTTTTCGTAAGCCCCATTATACTTCAATAAAATAAAAAAAAAAAACTCTATTTGCTTATGTTCACCCATCATTACCATCGAATTGAATAACTGCATTTTATTATTTTATCTTCATTTTATTAGAATTTCAATTTATTATTTTATTATAGCTGAATTTTATTATTCTATAATATAACTGCTTACTATTTTATTTTTTTAATATAACTGCATTTTATTATTTTGTAATCGAATTGAATAACTAAATGGAACTGCATTTTTATTTAAACCAACTGCATCATGTAATTTTTTAATGAGATATGTTTTCTCATTCAATGGCACTATAAATATTTTTAAACTTATTTTATCCCTTTTTAAAAATGAGAACTCTTTTGAATGTCTCTGATATTTGTATTTATACTATAAAAATTTACATGGATTGCAGTGATAACAGAAAGCCAAAAACTATTTTTCACTGAAAGATCGTACACTCTCATTTATCAAACATTTTTATGTGTAACACAAAAACGAAAAGGTTATCCAAAACGCGTTTAGCTCTTGATATTAATTGAACATCGATGCTTTACCATTTTTAAGTATTCCTCTTTCGATGCTATTTCCCTTTCTGATTCTTCTTGACAAGATACTACAAGTGGTATCCACCAAGTTTCATACCGCTATTTTTATCCGATGAATATGCATTAAAGCATCTAATTAGAATTTAGAAATTTGTCGAGGTTTAATTGAAGTATAATTAAGCATAGTCAGTATTTATTGAGTTATATGCAAATTATTTATCGTTGAAGAAGTACTTAAGTTTTGCATTTAACCATTTTGTTGGCGGAATGGGAAATATCTTTCAAATTAAAATAAAACTGCTTTATCATAGATCATTACTCATATTTTTTTATTTATTTTATAAAAATTGCCTTTTTGTCTGAGACATATTTTTTCCAAGTAACTTTATAGCAGTATTTTATTAATATTCTTACCATCTCATGTCTATAATATATTACATAAAATAGACCATATAAATACTTTTTAGAAATGAAAAGTGTCCTGGAAACTATTCAAACTATTTTCCATGAGATATTTCTATTCATATTATAAAATAAATTTTATTGCGAAGCATTATATTGCAGCTTTTATTCATAAAGCATTTTTTTCTAGATATTTTTATGAATATTCTTAAAAATGTCTCTTACTTATTTTATTAGGCGAAATAAGGCATAATAAACCTGTATTTTTCAGGCTGTGATATTAATTTAATGTTTCCCAAGAGCAATCATAAAACAATAAACTACGGGTAAAGATTTTCTATTTCAGGGTGGGGCTGTGTCCTAATGGCTTTTTCTTAAAGTCGTTTGGGAGAGAATATGAATTATATGTTATTTCAGATAAAAAATGGAAATATTATTTCTTAATAAGTATCAAATAAATATGCATAAAGTATCTTAAGAATACTCTTAACCACGCAAACTGGTAAATTATTATATATATACATAAAGTCTACGTACAGAATTAAAGATATTTATATCAACACTGTATTGCAACGCACTTAGAATAACATACATTCCACAAAACCATAAAAAACCCTCCAAAATTAAAAAAAATATTTAGCAATATGCTTAAATATTTTTAAAGTTTTATCTTTTATTTCTTCTTTTCTATACAACGGAGTTTCTTAATTCTATTAACTTCTAATAAATTATTTACAGCTAACGCTTTTTAGTAAATTCTACAAATATTAGTTTTATTTAATTATTATTTACTCTTATAAATTAATGATTTTTTTCATTCAATAAATAAATTAAATATAAAATATAGTTTACTGCTTTTGTTAGGAATACATTTTAAATTCACTAATTTTTCTATTTGGATGTAATCATTCAACTTTTAAAAGTTGGAATCAACTTTATTATAAAGGAATTTGAACATAAAAGAAATGGGAAGTATTTTTATTTAGTGTTCATAATAATTCTAATTTCATTAACTTTTGTTATAAATAATTTAAATCCTAATTTAATATGTTGAATGCTTTTCGAATTAGGACATAAATAATCATTATTTATGAAATTCCATTCAAATATATCTATTTTAAGTTTTAGAAATAAATCTTTAAATGAATATATTTAAAATGTATTGAATTATACGTAGGAATATAAGAACTTTATAATTAAATTTTTGTAGCTATGTATTTAAATATCGTGGATTTAGTTTAAAGAAATAAAAAACAAATACATAAAATGGTTTGCTTTTAATTTGATATAACAATGAGAAAACCCATTGTAACTGTACATAATTTAACGTTTAAAATTATAGTATATTTATCACACCGTTTAAGAAATCGTATAACTAGCCTGGATAAAAGTTTTCTCGATATTACATAGACGAGAAACAAATTCTTTAACAAACAAAAAAAAATTACATAGAACTAGAGATAGTCTTTATTTTTAGGAGGATGCTTGTAATTAAACTGATATTTTAAAGTTTTGAAAGAGTTATTGGCAACATGTGCCCAGTAATTAAAAAAAAAAAAAAAAAGCATTTTAACTTGCCAACTTAAAACTAGGAAACCTGCCAAAAACGAGAAAAAAATAGTTTTATCTCGATTCAAATGCTCGAAAACTTAGTAAAAGAGAACATATTTACGGTTTAAAGATACAAAATTTTGTAAATTCCACACATTCTTTTATGTTGTATAAATTGCTAATCTTAATTGCTAATTAAGCTATTCTAAGTTTTATGAAAAAGGTATATTTCGTCGATAGTCTCGTTAATTTAACTCTTTACAAGCATTATTAACCAAACTAAAAAGGAAAAAATGTTTCAATTCATTTTTGAAAATATTTTTGAACAATTCTGTTATTCTAATTAATTTATAGTTAATTAGTTATCAGCTAATAATACTTCTGTGTTACTTAAAACTCATTGCATCTAAATTCTTAATAAAAGTGCATGTAAATACTTGAAAATACATATAACTAGAACTTTTTGGTGTATTTCTATTAAAGGTAATAATTTTATCAAACTATTATTATTTCAAAAGTTATATACAAGATATTAAAATATAACAAATTAACAATTAAGTATATTTAAATTTAATAAAAATGTTTCATATATGCATATGGATAGAAATAACATTTTTATTCTTAAGTCATTCAAGTCAATTTAATAACTTTCTAATTATAAATAATTACACAAAAATCTTTTAAATGCTTTATAATACTTATCAGAACTATTCATATATTATATTATTCAAGAATCCGATTGAAAAGTTATTCAGATAACTAAAACTATTATAATTTATAACAATATAGTTATATCGGATTCTTGAAATTCCAAAGTATAACAAGAAATGAATATTAAAAATCATTAATAGCATGATGTAAATAAAATAAAAGTGGGCAAAATATTCCCATATCTTAATAAAAGACTCCTTATTCTTCCTCGTCAAATTACACAAAAGCGTGATCTTTTACTTCATTCATATAGTTCTTAATACAATTCAATGCTAATTTGGTTTATATATCTATATAACAAAGCTAACTATAATTTTAGTGGAATTTTGAACATTTCCAGTATAACAAAAAATAAATACTAAAGGTTATTAACACCATGAGTTAAATAAAATAAAAAATTAGGTAGGATAATTTTTTAATAAACGATTCTATATTCTGCCCTTCAAATTATACAAAAGTGCTATTCTTTTTTTTTCATTCTTTATAGGTCTTAATGCAATTCAACGCTAATTTAGTTTAAATATCTGTATAACAACATTAAAAATTATTGACAGCATGATATGAAAGTGGGTACAATATTCCCCTTCCTTAATAAAAGATTCCTTATTCTACCTCGTCAGATTACACAAAAGCGAGATCCTTTATTTCATTCCTTATGATTCTTAATACAATTCAACGCTAATTTGGTTGATATATCTATATAACAAAGCTAACTCTAATTTTAATGGAAACTTGAACATTTATAGTATAACAAAAAAATAAATACTAAAAGTTATTAACACCATGAGTTAAGTGAAACAAAAAATTAGGTAGGATATTAATTTCTTTTAATAAAAGATTCCTTATTCAACCTCATCAGATTATATAAAAGCGCGATCCTTTTTTTCATTCCTTACGATCTTAATACTATTCCACGCTTAATAAAGATAACTATAATTTTAGTGGAATTTTGAACATTTCTAGTATAACAAAAAATAAATACTAAAGGTTATTAACACCACGAGTTAAATAAAATAATAAAATAGGTAGGATATTAATTTTTTTTTTTAATGAAAGATTCCTTATTCTGCCTCGTCAGAATACACAAAAGCGCGATCCTTTTTTTTTTTTTTCATTCTTTACCATTCTTAATACAATTCAATTACTTAATACAGCATTCTTAATACAATAATTTGAGTTAAATAATGTTAAAAATTAGGTAAGATAACTTTTTAATAAAAAAATTCCTTATTCTGCCTCGCCAGATTACACAAAAGCGCGATCCTTTTTATTCCTTATAATTCTTAATACAATTCAATTACTTAATACAGTATTCTTAATGCAATACTATGAGTTAAATAATGTTAGAAATTAGATAGGATAATTTAAAAAAAAAAAAATAATAAATGAGTTAAATAAAATAATAAATTGGATGGGATATTAATTTTTTTTTTTTTTGATGAAAGATTCCTTATTCTGCCTCGTTAGATTACACAAAAGCGAGATCCCTTTTTTCATTCTTTATGGTTCTTTATACAATTCACCGCTTATTCGCTTGATATCTCTAGTTGGGAAGAACTTTCCACTTTCGCTTCGAACACAAATATCACGCGGGAATAAATAAAGGATAAAAAAAAAAAAAAACGACATATTTTGTGCGCGAATGGGGGAGGGGGGGGGATTCAAGGACCTCTTGATTCAATTTTGTCCACAAGTTGATAAAAAGCTTGTCCCGCGCGAAACGAAACCTTGCAGGCTACAGCCGAACTGGGTCGTTGCGCCGTGGCAAAGCAAGAGCATCGCAAACACAATTTTGTGTACACGAGCGAAGAAAAAAAACAACTACGAAGTGGGGAAAAAGAAATCATAACTTCCTAAAGCAGCGTGGCGAATTCTTCAGAAAGGAATAATATTAGGATGTAGCAGGAGAAGGAAGAGGAAGAAGAGACGGCCAGAGATTCGGGTTTGCTGACTTCCTCCCCGTAGATAAGCAAGCAAGCAAGCAAGGAAGGGAAATATATCCAACGGGACAAGCTTCAGAAAAGACTAGAGATTTTTTTTTCCTGCCCAAAACGTCACCGTCACCAAGAAGTCCTGGTTTCCCCCGATAAGCCGTAAATCAATAAAAGGGCCAAAACTGTCCCAGAAGAATCTCACCTGTGGTCAGAGCATGATTGGCAGAGCGATTTCGGAGAGATATCCATAGGTGTGCATCGTCACACTGCGCTCACAGAACATATTCGGGCTCTCTAGCGGAGGGAGCAGCAACTCGGAGGAATATATTTAGAGCTCGATTTTGGCGCTGTTTCCTGCGCCAATCCCGGGAATATCTCGCCACGGGGACAAATCAATCACTTGGATACGAAGTGGTGAGAACAATTGGTGTAATCGAGGCTTCAATGGATGGTCTGCGAAAACGTTTTCTGTGTGGACACAGAAAAAAAAAAAAAAGTTGGGCTAATAACTGCCTTTGTCAAATTTCGTTAGAGCGGAAATAGAGAGCGAACAGTATGCATCGACGCTCCGCGGAAGCGTCAATGAAATTGATAGCGACGCTGTTCAGTGAAAGGGTTAAGGATTACCACGAGGAAATGGTTGTGGATTTTAGGAAATTTATTAAGGTTTTTAAACAGGACATAATGAATGTAAATTGGTCGAACGATTCATAGTGAGAAAGGAAAATGAACAGCGCTGTCTAAATGATAAAGTAAAGCGACGACTCTGGGAAAGTTAAAGTTGATAGCCTGCGAAATGTTTTCTGAACGAATCAAGAAATAAAAAAAGGGAGTTGATGTCTGCCTTTGTCAAATATCTTTCATCATCAAAGAGAGCGAATGGTATGCACTGATGCTGATCAAAATATTTAATGAAATTGGTAGCTCACTGGAAGTTCAGACATCGGCTGTTCAGTGGAAGGGTTATATATATATATATATATATATATACATTAGCATATTTATTGATGCTTTTAAATAAGCCGTGGTGAATATAAATTAGCCGAATGAATATAGTTGAGATAGAAAAAGGAAGAGTATGTTGATTTCTTGTGAAATGTTTTTCTGAAAGAATCGAGAAATAAAAAGCAGGTTAATAACTGTCTTTGTCACATATCATTTAATAGGTGGAGATGGCAAGCACTTAGTACAAATTAACATGAATTAAAAGTTTGAATAAAATTAATAGAGAGTCTATTACAGGTCTATTTATTCAATGACAGGGTTAAGGATTGATCTAAGAAATTGGAGTTGGTTTATTAAATTTATTGAGGTTTTTAAACAGGCCGTAATAATAAATTAGTGGAACGATTCCTATTGAGAAATGAAAATGAACAGCGCTGTCTAAATGATAAAATAAAGCGATGGCTCAGGGAGAGTTAAAGTTGATAGCCTGTGAAGTGTTTTCTGAAGGAATCAAGAAATAAAAAGGGAGTTGATGACTGACTTTTCAAGTATAACCTTTTCAAGTATTATGCACCACTAAGTCAGCGAATAGTATGCACTGATGCTCATCCGAATATTTAATGAAATTAGTAGCGAAAGTATTCAGTGGAAGGGTTAAGAATTAGCATGATAAATTGGTTATATATATATATAAATAGGAAATTGTTTGAAATTTTTAATAGGAAGGTAAATTAGCCGAATGATTTGCGTTGAAATTCAAAATTAAAGAATATGTTGATTGCTTGTGAAATTTTTTTCTGAAAGAATCGAGAAACAAAAAACAAATTAATAACTGTCTTTGTCAAATATCATTAATGTGGAAATGGTAAGCAAGCAGTACGAGTTAACATAATTAAAAGTTTGAATAAAATTCATAGAGAGACTATTCAATGAAAGGGTTAAGGATTGCTTTAAGAATTTGTAGTTGGTCTTAGGTGATTTATTGAGGTTTTTAAACAGGACATAATGATTGTAAATTAATCGAGAGGAAAATGAACAGAGTTGTCTAAATGATAAAATAAAGCAATGAATCTAGGAGAGTTAAAGTTGATAGCCTGAGAAATGTTTTCTGAATGAATCAAGAAATAAAAAGCGGGTTGATGACTGTGCTTGTCAAATATCATTTACCATCAAAGAGAGCGAATAGTATGCACTGATGCGCGTCAAAATATTTAACGAAATTGCTACCGACACTGTTTCAGTGGAAGGGTTAAGGATTAATATGATGAATTGGTTATATTTATATTAGGAAATTTATTGAAGCTTTTAAATAGGCCGTAATGAATATAAAATAGCAGAATGATTTCCGTTGAGATAGAAAAATGAAGAGTAGGTTGATTGGTTGTGAAATATATTTCTGAAAGAACCGAGAAATAAAAATCAGGCTAATACTTGTCTTTGTCAAATATCATTAATGTAGAAATGGTAAGCAAGTAGTACGAATTAAAAATTTGAACAAAATTAATAGAGAAACTATTCAATGAAAGGATTAAGGTTTGCTCTATGTAAATTGGGTGTTGGTTTTAGGAAATTTATTGAAGTTTTTAAGTAAACAGGAATGAATGTAAATTAGCCGAATGATTTCCGTTGAGATAGAAAAATGAATAATATGCTGCAAATGATAAAATGCGGGGATGATACTGGGAGAGTTAAAAATGATTGGTGGTAAAATGCTTTTGAAAGAATCGAGAAATATAAAACAGGCTAATAACTGTCTTCGTCAAATATCATTAATGTATAAATGACAAGCAAGCAGTACGGATTAACATGAATTAAAAGTTTGAATAAAATTAATAGAGAGATTATTCAATGAAAGGGTTAAGAATTTCAAAGGGCTGCTAAATTTTAGCTTTATATACCTAATAATTAAATTTGAAATTCGAGATACGATCTGGATACAATACATTATACCGGCTTACATTATATTTTTTCACACAATACATTATACCGGCACACATTTTTTACTTTTTTTTTATAAAAACTACATTTTTCTTATCATATGCTGTTAAAAAAAAAAGAAAGAGGTGAAATTAATTACAAAATTCAATTTGTCTGGCATGTATGAAGATAAAATACTGATACGGGTTAATAACGGAAGGAAATATGCTTCCGCTTTAAAAGGAAAACGTCCCTGATAGTGATCTTCGGTCTGACATTTTTAAATCGTTAAACGGAAAGCAAAGCAATAAGAAAAGCTTTGTTAAAAATATAGATTTAATATTTTATGTATACGCATATTTCTTGCTAACAGGAGATAGCACTGCAAATCAAATATGTATCGTATTGTGGGTGAGATAAACACAAAGGAAGAAAGATCGTAACCGCTTGTACGATTTATGAAGGTGGTACAAAGTATAAATAATGAAGATTTAGTTATTGTGTTTAAATTATAAATAGTAACTCATCTATTGTTACTGTTTAGTTAGACAGGAAAAAAAGTTAAAGGAAATGTCATCCCATTGTAATTATTTACTTTAATCATTACAAAGCTGAAAAATATTTTAAAAAGCGCGTGGATTCCCATCGCATTCAGAAAGTAACAGAATTGACAGCAAATTCTCTAGTTTATGTCGCTCCATGAAATACCAAATATTACATGAACAGTGACTGATTTAAGTTGTGTCCTTTTGAAACTGTATCAGGAAAGTAAACAGCCCTTTTTATATCGTAGAGTAATGTGAAATAATAAGGTTTTGGTTCTTACATGATAAAAACACTTGTCAGTTTGAAATAAGTTCATAAAAATAATATTATAATTCAGATTCAAGTTTTCGAACATATCTTTACCATTTAAAGCTGTTCAAGGATAGGTAATATGGGTATACTGATCAAAAACATCGCAAATGTCAACATCGACATGATGCATAAATATGCAAAGGCAAATGATTGTGAAAAGAAATCTGACATCATTGCAACGACTTACTGTCACTTAACTGGAATCATTTCAACAACTTACTGTCCTTTATCTGACATCATTGCAGCATTACGATTGCAATGATGTCAGATAAGTTACACATCAATAAAGATGGTCATTGTTCCTTGAAGCCTTCTGCTTCTTTCCTTACACATAAGGATTTATATTATATTGTATAAAATCGTAATAACAGATCCAGTTCTTTATAAATTTATATATACTGTTTATACCTACTAAGTAGATGAAATAAACACTTTACTAAATATAATGAAATTTACACAACATAGCAGAGGTAAGAGTTAGACTTAACAATGCGATTTTTAAGCAAGAAACTTAAAACTATCAAAGAAAGAGGTGTTTTGTCAAGAAACTCTAAAAACTTTATTAACTCAAATCATAAAATCTTAAAAACAATGAGAATCTGTCTGATTGCTCGGCAATAACTTGTATTACCCTAAAGGGTTTCTTGAAAACCCATAGATTTACTAAATTTGCTTTGAAATAGATCTCCCACCCACCCACCAGCAAAATACCGTTTAAACTGGCGATGTTTAAAGTGACATGCATGCCACTTTAGACATCAAATATTTAAACGGTGTTTGTGGGACATAGTTGTTGTTAAAGTGACAAGTGTGAAATATGATTTTTTTATTTCAACTATAACCTATTCCACTCTACGTTTAAATCCCTGTGATTAACATGGATAAACGTCAGTTAATTATGTTTGAACATCGATATTATTTGAGAGATATGACCAGTAATTATTGAGTATCATTATTTAATAAATATGGCCAGTAACTAGTTTTCAACTCGTGATTAAAATTTAACATTTGAAAAAAAATGTTATCTAATACACAACAATGATTTAAATAATATATATGAATAGAAATAGGATTTCGCAATTTTTGTTTTAATATATTCATTATATAAATTAAAAGAAAATGTAGTTCATAAGTTTTATTACTTAATGATAGTACTTATATCAAAACCAAATCGATTGTCTTTTATATGTTCATCAAATGTGCGCCTTTATTATTTCCCCTTCTTTTATGCCTATTTAAATAACATATAATATAAAACACCTATTTTTTTTATAATTCTCATTTGTATTAAATTAAAATATATTTAAAAATAAAAAATTTCTCAAATATTTCCCTTTATTTGTTTAAAACGTAAAAAAGTATTACTTCTAGAATGTACAAATCGTTTTATTATAAATTTTAGCACGTGAAATTCACAGAAATTGTTCTTATATCATACCATAAAGTTATTAATAATAGCTTTTTTGATAAAAATTGCAATTGCTGTTTTCTTTACAAAAAATAGTTCGGTTTCTATGTGTATGTGTAAGCGATACACATATCAGCGTTGGATATTAATGTCATTTTAATGTAAAACAGCTCGCAGACATTTTAAACAATTTTAAAAGCACATTTCCAGTAGTCTGCAAACTGCAGTTTAATATCGGTTGGTCTAGACAATATTTTTTTTTAGAAAATATCATTATATTAAACAAAATGAATTTTAAATTTTTTTCTATAAATATTCAATTAAGGTTAACATTTTCAATATTTTACTATAAATGAACATAAAAAAAAAATACATTTCTATCAGATAACTATGTGGATTGAAAAGTTAATTTTGTTTCAAAATAATATTTCTAACCTGAAATCGTAAGAAATTTCAGAAATGTATTTAGTTTGTAAATATTTTAACGCCAATATAAAGTATCTCGAAAAGAAATTACGTTTAAGAAAAAGAATTCTTCAAATTTTGTGCAATAAACTCCATTCAACTAATTAAAAAAATATTTATTTATAATCCCTATTTCATTGTAATTTTAATTATAATATAGTAGCGCATATAACCCGGCATTTCACGACTTCAGAAAATAAAATTAACTCTTTTATTTAGATTCACGTCTGTTCAAGGTGCATTTTAGTTTCTTCAACTTTCGCATTGCCTATTCTCAATCTACTAGATTCATTCCGACTTTCTGATATCTTCACATTTTCTATTCATGTACGTACTTCTCTTCGTTTAGAGTCAATTCTGGTCTGATTGAATAATTTTCTTTTCTTAAGCGGCATTGCATATTTAAAAATAAAACCAGTGCTGTTTCAGTTCAACCAGTTTAGTGTACTCTTTACTCCGATCCTTCCTATCAACTTACGAACATTCAGAGATGAAAAGTAGAAAATTCTGATCAAAAGAAGGGGTCAGAAACTTAACGTAAAAAAAAAACTTGGCATAATGCCTACCATGAAAAATTCACCAACCACAAAAAGTCGCCGAATTGGCATAAAACCTAATTTATCCCAATTTGGGTAATTTTTAAAGAATATTGATCCGATTTCGAAATTATTTTTTCAGTCGATTTAGGTTTTAGAAGTATCCCCTGCCAATTTTGGTGAAAACGTCTCTCAAAATCATTAAAAATTCGAAAAAGTAATGTGTAATAAAAATATATATGTATTAATTATGTTACAAAATAACAGATTGTTTCAGTACCAAAGCACGGGCCAGGAGCTATAATAAAATTACATAAGCTAGAAATTATCAGATCATTACCATTGCTACTTCATTACCATTGTGCTACAAATTATCAGATCATTACCATTGCTACTTCATTACCATTGTGCTACAAATTATCAGATCATAACCATTATGCTACAAATTATCATATCATTACCATTACTGCTTCATTACCATTGTGTTACAAATTATCAAATCATTATCATTGCTGCGCCATTACCGTTGTGCTACAAATTATAAGATCATTACCATTGCGTGATAAATTATCAGATCATTACCATTGTGCTACAAGTTATGAGATTGCTTCATTACCATAAAATATATAAAACACAGGACAAAGGCTATTAATATATTACCATTGTGCTCCAAATTATAAGTAATAGGGTTGATGTTTAACGTTAACGCGTCCATTAAGAAGCAAATTATCCAAAAGAATGTTAATGAATTTAATTGCAAAAGAACAACAAATCCTGCAATAGGATAGAAAAAAGCTACCAACGAATAAAATTTATTACTTTTTCGCACATCAATATTATTTTGTTTGCTCACAAAATTTTCCTCAACAGATTGTGTTGACAGAAACCAGAAAAAAGGGGATTGGATTTAGAGACAAGCCTGTGTAACATCCTCTCGATGCATAGGCTGCATCAAATAAAATAGCAAATGAAACTGTTTTTTTTCCCATGAGTAAACATCATAACAGAACCAGAGTAGATTACAGAATCCATATTAGAATAAAAAGTATTTAATCTCAGGATCTATTATTTACAGGTTCCTCAACCGATAAATAAAATAAAAACCTGTCGAAATGCATTTAATGGAAAGTTTCTATGTAAAGCATATGTGTTTGGTATAAGATGTTTAGGAAGATAAACGTCACATGTAGATAATTTTTAAAAATTCTAGATCGGGATTAGTTTCATGTAATTTAATGATTATTGTTGTAATTTGTAGAAGGATAGCTATTAGTTACAAAAGAATAATGATGGCCATACTTATCATATTCGACATAAAGTTTAATGATCAATGAAAAGAAATTGATAAAAATAAATATTTTTCTGATATGTTTATTTGAAATTGAACAATAAATTCCTCTTCAAAGAAAACACGTGACTAAGTTTCTCTTTATTGAGGAAAACTGTCCTTTTGAAAAAGTTCTCGAAAATTTAACATACAAAAAACTATAAAGTAGACATTTCATAAAAATCATATTTCATGTTCCTTTACATAACATTATACTTCTTACAGTTGCATTTTAAGATATGAAAAAGAATGAGATTCATTTAACATTAAAGTGGTTAAAGAAGAATAGCAAACATCAAAAATGAATACGTAGCCCTTTTTTTTTCATAATAATAATAATAATAATTATTATTTTATTATTAATTAAAATTTTGAAAGTTATTTTCAGTAAAAAGTTTCAATCAAAATTAAAACTTTGTTTAACCTAGTCAACACAGAAAATTATGTAAACGAAAGTAAATGTAATCTTTATCGGTATTAATAGGTCAAATTACTCTTTACTTCTGTTTAAAACTCGAACACAATATTTATTCTTTTATTTTTATTTTTACATGTTAACCATCATATTTTAAATTCCTTTCTACCATCCTCTAATATTTACGACCTCCGAGATTGCTCCAGTTATTATACTACTCCTATTACATCCACTTCGATATCAGGACACTAATTGAAAATTCCAATTGCTGACATGCAATACCAATCCATTTTCTGATTACAACACAAAGTGAAAATTCCAATTAATAACATACAACCAATCCATCTTCTGCATTGGAACACTAGCTTGAAATTCCGATTACTAACATACAACATCAGTCCATAACGTCAGACATTAATCAAAATCCCGTGGCGTTATGCCTTAACTTTAAAATACACATTAAATCAATACTTTATTAAAAACTCGAAGTCCAAAGGTAGCATAACATAATATTTGCAAGATTTCAATAAAATCCTACACGTTAAAGCAATATTTTTATTAGACTTAAGCTTTTTGTAACATCGAAGTCCAAAGGTAACATATTTCCAAGATTTCAATCTTACACATTAAAAGCAATACTTTATTAAGAACTGGAAGTCCAAAGATAACATAATATTTTCAAGATTTCAATAAAATCATACACATTAAAGCAATATTTTATTAAGAACTCGAAGTCAAAGGACAACACAACACAACATAACATAATATTTGCAAGATTTCAATAAACTCATACACATTAAAGCAATGTATTAAGAACTCGAAGTTCAAAGGTAGCATAACATAATATTTGCAAGATGTCAATAAAATCATGCACATTAAAGCCTCACTTTATTAAGAATTCGAAGTTCAAAGGTAGCATAACATAATATTTGCAATATGTCAATAAAATCATACACATTAATGGTATACTTTATTAAGATCTCGAAGTCCAAAGGAAACATAACATAATATTTGCAAGATTTCAATAAAATCCTACACATTAAAGCAATGCTTTATTAAGATCTCGAAGTCCAAAGGCAACATAGCACAATATTTCCAGAATGCCAATAAAATCCTTGTTATATATCTCTTTTTTTTTTTTTTTTAATTTTTTTAAAAATAAAAATCCTGTTGGTGCTGTCTCTTGCAGACATCAGACAAAGCAATACTTTATTAAGAACTCGAAGTCCAAAGGCAACATAGCATAATATTTACAGAATGCGAATAAGATTCTTGTTATATATTCTCTTTTTATAATTTTTTTAAAGATAAAACTCAGGTTGGTGCTGTCTGTTGCGTCTTTCGCAATACCAACTCCATGCAACTTCCACGTTCTTTCTTCCCTTTACTCAAACTGCCCTGAAGTTCCACACTTCATCCACTTAAACTTACACGCCTGCTTGGATAACCCCGAAAATCGATAGAAATAGGGGGTATAGCTTTTTAGCTTTGGTACTTCCATCCTACTGTTGTATTAGCCTTTTTTCCTTTGCTCGTTCTCGTAATTTAATAGTTCTGTGAATAAGGAGAGCTACGGAAAGATTTGGCAGTCAGTATTATTGTCCTTTATTTCTAGTTAGCTTTTCGTAACCAATGGAATTTTTTTATCACGGCATTGCTTTTTTACACTGTGATTATTGTATAACTTTCACGTCATGTCTTCAGAAATTTATTAATAATTTCCCAATTCAGCAATATTTTTATACTAATGAATAGTATAAAAATATTGCTGAATCTTGATGAATGCATGTAAAATTGACCCTGAGATTTACAAAGAAATCGTATCCTGGAAATAGTCATTATTGTTCTGAGTTAACTATAAATGTATGTTGAGTTAGTCCTTGAAAATTTGAAGAAATGATTTGAAAACCAAGATTTTTAAACAAAATTCATGCCTGACATGACCATATTTACATATAGTTAAGAATACGTTATGGTAACAAAAAATTGGAAGTTCAATTAAATTAACAATTATAAATTTTGTTAACTTAATATAAATACGCGGGGCCTGAATGGCCAAGTGGCTAGCGCCCCTTCGCTTGGTACAACAAGTTTCGGGTTCGAGTCCCGGCGGTGCCATGGAGGTTTGTAGTGGTTCGGAATCCACTTTAAACTGTAGGTCCCAGTCTATCATGACTGTAGAGCGTTGTGCGTAAGGCTGACAACCCTACTGCGTAAAAAGAAGACATCTCATGTTTCGAAATCTGCCAGTAGGCAGACGGCCTTGCCCTACCATGGGGCTGTTGCGCCAATCATGATGATGAATATAAATACACAATATTTAAGCGGCGTGATGACCAATTGGCTAGTGCTCTGAACTTTGGTGCTTCTGAATCGAATCCTGGCGGTGGCATGGATATTTGTTTGAATTCCACGTTATTAAACTGTAATTACCGGTCTAATTAGCCCAAAGTGTGCAAAAAATGACAGTAGAGTGACAAACTAAATCATAATTTCATAATTTTCAATCCATTTAATAATTTTTGAAATGTTGTTTCTAATTTATATGTTTGAATTCGATGAATTGATATCGAATCTAAGCCTTCCGCATGCTAATTGAGCACATTAACTTTGGATGACGAGTCAGAAAACTCATATTTATTCATTAAATAGGCTTTCAGTAACTAATTACAATTAATTTACTTAGAACATAAATTATTAGAGATTTTATCACAACAGGATCTATAAACGAAAAAATATCCAACAGAACTCTTTTATCACACGAATAAATAATGGAAGTTCTTAAAAATTCGAAAAAAATCATCATTTTTTTTCCCTCTTGACTCGTACGAAAAACTTCAGAATATTTGAATATTTTAATAAAAATTAAATTTTTTTCTCATACTTTTAATAAATATTCAGCTGTAGTTAAAAATTTTCGGAAGAATTTACATTCTAAGAAACTAATAAGCATTATTTTTTTTTTTTTTTCGTTGATGCTGAATTGATATATGTTAAGAATTTAATCTATTTTATATTTTAAAATGAAACTTTCCTGCTTTGACACATTTTCTGTTTCATAAATAAGCCGGCTTCTTTTCTTTTTTTCTGAAAGAGAAGGATTTTCGGTTGTGGTGACTTACAGCAATTTTTTCACCGAAAAGAATTTCTTTCAATTAATTCCGCAAATGAGATTTCTTGACGAAAGTGCAAAGTTGTGTTAAAATCTGTTACACTTTTATTTTTATTCGTTTGTAAAATTCTGCTATTTAGATATTAATAGTTCGAAAAAAATATATTTTAAACTTTTTTTTTTTTAAAAAATCAAATAGTAAATTTTCACCTGACTTCCTCTATGTTAAGGGATATAGCTTAAAATGTGATATTTCATTCTAATATTTATTATAAGAAAATAATTTTGCTACAAAAAGAATAATAATGAAATACTCTTTACTACTATTACAAAGCCAAATCAGCGTAGTGGAGCACAAGAGCAATACCGAAGTCCTTACCCCCACCAACCCTTCACAGGAATGGGAAGTGTTAAATTAAACATACAAATAATGTGTACCCTAATATTTTATGAAGTTACTCAAAATTACTTGATAACCAACTTATTCAATTTGAATCCAGATTCCATTCAATAACTCTGCTAATTTGTTTGATTCAGTTTATGCAGAGGGAACTTATCAAATGTTTTACAATTTCTTTAAGTGGCAAAAATATTTGGTAAATATCCGTTATTTCTATGTTGAAAAATGTTTATAATTTTCTTTTGTTGTACTGATAAACGTGTAATTCGTGTTTTATGTACTGATTGAGTATTGTTATTGATTGTAAAGTTTTTAAGAAATAAGGTATTGCTCTTTTACCTGAAATTATAAAGATTTTTCGCATTGTTTTCATATATGAAATATATTAAAATACAGCGATCAATTTATTCCTTACTTGTTTAAAAAACCCATCTTAAATTTTTCCAGACAAAAGTAACGGAATTCATCAATTTTTAATAATTATTTTAAGATAATTAGTTTCGAAATATAAATTTTCCGAGAACAACACTGTAATATAAAAAAATATTTTTATAAAAACTAAAATGAAGTCTCTCACTCGATAAATCCTAGTCTTTCTCTTATAAATATAAATCTTCATTTTGATTGTTTTAAAAATAGAAATAATTGAATAGTTTACATTTGTATATTAGCACATTAATATCCATCGTACTTTTTATATTAAAATTCTTATTTTTATATTAAAATTCACTTATAAATTCGCATTAAAACAGATAAAAAGTGAAATATTTTGCTTTACTCAACAATACATTTTATTATTATCATTTCAAATGAAATTCAAACAAATATTTATATAGATCACGAAACCTATCTTTCATGAACAAGATTGCTTCTCGGAAAGGAACGTATAAAAACACAAATGAAGTACCTAAACTCATAAAAATTATTATTTTTATTTACTTCACAATTTTCTAATTAATAAATAATCGTCTTAAATAAAATTCGAATATTCATTCATTGAAATCATTAAAACTATTTTCCACGAACAGGATTGCTGCATAATATGTATATACATAAATAGAGTGTACATAAACTCAGAAAACTCTTCATTTTGTTTTGCCTTACAATACATTTAATTAATAGATAATCATCTGAAATGTAATTCGAGAATTTATTCTTTTAGATCACTAACCCAATTTTTTATGAACAGGATTGCTTCATAAATAAAAATTATAGTCATAAAAATGAGTTACTGAAGCTCATAAAACTTAACATTTTACTTTACCTTACGATACATTTTTGACAGATGATCATTTCAAATGAAATTCGAACGCTTATTCGTTGAGAACACTAAACCCATTTTTCGTGAAGATTGCTTCACGAAGAAAATATGACATTAGAAATGAAGTACCAAAACTCGTAAAAAACTGATCATTTAAATTTGCCTTCCGATATATTTTATAAATAGATAATTATCATAAATGAAATTCGAACTTTAATTCATTGAGATCACTAAACACATTTTCTGTAAAGAAGATTGCTTCATGAAGAAATTATAACAATGGAAATGAAGTACCGTTCATTATTTAAATATATCTTGAGATATTTTTTATAAATAGATAATTATCATAAATGAAATTTGAAAATTAATTCATTGAGATCATCATTAAAAATTTTTAATTTTAACTTCCGATATATTTTATAAATAGATAATTATTATAAATGAATTTCTAACATTAATTTATTTATGATGATTCATTAACATGCATTTTTAACATTGAGACTATCACTAAACACCTTTTCCGTGAAGAAGATTGCTTCATGAAGAAAACATGACAATAGAAATGAAGTACCAAAATTCATTGTTTAAAATTACATTTCGATATATTTTATAAATAGATAATTATCCTCAATGAAATTTGAACATTAATTCTTTGAGATCATTAAACACATTTTAATTGAAATTTATTCATGGAGAATAAACGACAATAGAAAGGAAGTGAACATTAATTCGTTAAGACCACTAAACACATTTACCAAAAACACGATTGCTTCATCAAAAAAAAAAATTAATATATAAATAGAAATGAAGTACCGTACCACATAAAAACTTTTAAATTAATGTTTCCATTCAACAGGTTATCGCATAGCTCGTGAATTTTACTGATCAAAATGCTGATCATTCAGTTCGCTCTAGATTCCCAGACACGTATTAGCTGTCGAAAAATAAAGGATCGTTCTAGTACGTCACATCGCTGTTATGTGAAGAGTAAAATGTCTTCACGCTTTGCCCAATCAGCAAATATTGATTTGCTGTAGAGACGCGCCATCATCTTTATGAAAGTGGGAAGAAAGGAAATATGGGTTAGATAATAAAAATGTCATTTCATTAATCTTCGGTAGATAACTCAGTTAAACAAACAAGGCAGAAAAAAAAAATAAATTTATAACTTTTTTTGGTAAACCTGTGTGGAAATTGTGTTCTCAGTGTGTTTGTAAAAGATACAGTTGTCCATTTTATCAATTATTAGATTTTTTTACTTACATTTTCTATTTATAATATTCTATCCATTATTTATAACTAAAATTTGCTTTCATAGAAATTGAATAATAATGAAAAGTTTTGAAAAACTATATTTCTTGTACACTAAAATATGGATGGATATTTTATATTTTTGAATATACTTAGAAATAATGCTAAATTTATATTAAACAGAATAATAATTCATAAAGGAATAAAAGAATCTCTTCGATTTCAAGAAATTCTCATGGGCTGATTATGTATTATGAATATGCTTGTCTACTATTGCTTAACGATAAATGTTTTTTTTTTTTGTTATCAGAATGCAATTTTTAAATCAGTTGCAGTAAAATAACCATTACATTTAATTTAACGAAAGTAACCCTTATATTGTTCTTTTATATTAATGGCTGTACGTTTTTTTTTTTTATCACAGACTTATGATTCTTTCCATAAATTAAACCCGTCTTGTGTCCCAGAATAGCCAACGTCCAAAAGGACGTTATTTCTAATCTGCTGGTGACGAGCGCTACAGTAACTGCTTTTAACAACCGAGTAAACTCGATATTGACTGTAACAGACAGTTTTGCATCAATGGTTGGATTGCTTGGATGTAGTTTTCTGTATTTTCTTCAATACGGTATGTGGTGATTAACCTGAATGTCTTATCGGAAAGCATTATATTCCACCCAAAAAGTGATGTTGGTACAGCGAAATGGCGTATATCAATCAAGAAATACTCGGTGTTTTCCTCAGTCATATTAAAAGTATATATTCTTTTCTTGGCTAACATCAGAGTCTCTTGAACCTGGTTTAATTTACTGTTGTTATCAGAAGTTAATATAATTACAACACTTAACTGAATACATGTGTAGTCACAATAAAAAAACCCATGCGAATGGAGAAATCTAATTTCATAGTTAATAAAAATTGCGTTTCAAATGAATTCAAAAGATTTACACAAAGATTAAAAGAAGGAAATATGTAAATACAATTAATATAATAATAAAAAAAAATAATCCATAAAATTCCTGCAAATACAAAAATAAGAAACATAAAAAAAAATTAAAATGTCATGTTATAATCTGAATTAACATAAAGTTAACAGCAGCTGAAAATCTTTAGCTTTTCTTTAATAAAAAGTTTTCCCAACTCCTATTGAATTACGATTTTTTCTTCTCTCGTCAAAATCGGGAAGTTTTTGAAAGCATCAAATAAGTGTTCACTTTTGACCCTCGCAAAAAAGATTTATATCATTCAGTTAGATTAGAAATGTTTCATTTTATTTATGACTTTGTCGAGAGCAAGATTGGAACCACCCTCATTTCCATTTAGTTTATCGATTCTACAGGCATGTTACGTTCCTTCAAATCATTAAACAATTGCGACAGCTGGCTTCTTTTATTTATTTTTTTTGACAGTGTGGCCATATGGTGCAACAAGAAGTAATCAGTTGAATAAAGTCGCTAAAACTGTATATACATTGTTAAGGTGAAAAGAATACTTTTATATCTATCAATCATTTATATTTTTTATCTATATCAGTGGTTCTCGAAATTTTTGAAGTCGGGGTTCATTTAAAATCCTACAAATAATTATAGGTGCATTAGATACAAATTTCTGAGAAATATGTTATAATAGTTAGGCAAAATATTACAGAAAAATAGTTCGATAAAAAAAAATTAAAATGAAACGCACGTTAAGTTTATGAGATACTCGAGTCTTAAGTGTCCGAGCGATTTCTTCAATGTTTGGACATACAGTCTGAGTAAAAACTTTAAGGCCAGTAGACATTTTTGAGAAAATGGAAACATTTAAACAGAGGAATTAAAATACCATTTGATTGATAATTATTGAGCTTAAATAAAAGTAAAAAAGTTGAAAAATTAATTTGCAAATATTTTATTATTAGAAAATATTACAGAACACACAGATGAATATTTGAGCCTGAGTAAAAACTTTAAAGCCAACATAGAAAATAACATATAAGAAAAAATTACAAATTCTTAGAAGGTTGTGTAGGAGCCATTACTTCGAATTACTTCAAATATTCTTGTTTTCATGGATGAAATGAGTTTTTGACAAAGGGTGGGGTCGGTTTAATACCATTCATCTACGATAGTAGATTTCAGCTCTGTTGTTGATGTAAAATGTCTCCCATTTGCATAAACTCTTCTTGCTAAGTCAGCCCAAAGGTTCTCGATTGGGTTGGGGTCAGGTGATCTAGCTGGCCATTTCACAGTTTCAACATTGTTGACTTGGAACCAATTTTTTGTGCTGTTACTCGTATGGATCGGTGCATTGTCTTGCTGATATTTCCAATTTTCTCCAGCAAGACATTCAGCATTTGGCAAAATATGATTTGTTAGGACATTTTGGTATCCTTGTGAATTCATTCTACCTTAAACGAATGCAATTGAGCCCACACCATTGTAAGAAAAACAGCCCCAAGTCATGACAGACCCTCCACCTAATTGGCGCTTGGAGAATATTTCTTTTTCATTTCTTATATAATGCCAATAGAAATTCCAGCCATCTGGTCCATCCAATTTCCATTTTTTTCGTCAGAAAAAAATAATTTCTATTCATTGGTTGTCCCAGGTCATGACTTTCTGGACAAAGTTCAAACGCTCTATTTTGTGTCACTGCAGTAACTGAGGTTTAGTCAATTTTGCTGTATAAGTGTACCTTCCAGACCTTCTAATTGTGCTATAAATCGTTTTTTGACAAACTTTTAAGCCTGTCGTCGGAATCAGTTTCCTGGTTGAGTACTTTCCAGTAGATACAAATTGGCAAACTCTTCTTTCATCACGCCAGGACAAAGCTTTAGGTCTTCCCCAGTATTCTCTTTACCATAATTGTCTTTCAATTTTAAAAAATTGTTGACTACAGTCTTTGATCTTCCTATCTTTATCGCAATAGCACGACTACACATTCCTGTTGAAGACAAAACTTCGATCTGTCCTCTTTCACGATCAGTTAACTTCTTACCCTTCGCCATCTTCACAAATATCACCAATACTTCGAAGAAACGTATGACAAATATGAAAATTGCAGCGTTGTCACAAGCTAGTAGTTGCAATGGTAATAAGATGATTATATTATATTTATTTTTTAAAAATGACTGGTGGCCTTAAAGTTTTTACTCAGGCAGAAATACTAACTTTGTAAATAACCACATGTTTCTCATAATTATGTATCTATAAATTATATTTATATCATTTATTTCTTATCAATGAACTTTAATAATTAATATTATTTGAATCCCTTTTATTACATTTTACATTTTCTCAAAAATTTTTACTGGCCTTAAAGTTTTTACTCAGACTGTATATTTATAAGGCAAACTCGTTTCCTCATCAATACATTGAAGAATTTTTCTCTTTTACACTTAATTGTGGTTAAAGCCAGAAAATCCTAATTCACATAAATATGATGTTGAAAATTGTATAAAAATTTTCAAAGCGTTTTTAGATATTGACACGCAATTTTCTTTTAAAGAATGTTTCAAGAGAATTCCTTATGTTTAATCCTCAATCCACAATCAATGAATATAACTACTAGTTTTCCTTCTTCGGTTAATGTTGAATGATCAACTTCACTATTTACGGATGGCAGAAGTCTCATAGGCTGAAATAGAATTTTTTAGCAATGCAAATTATATAGACGCTAATACTTCAAATAGCCAACCATGGAAGTTACAGCTCCTAGTTTCTCGGAAACATTATTTGGCACATTATCGCTGTTTTGCACTTTTTATTTGAATAAAAACAATAAAAAGCATTCAGAAAGGTTAGTTTTTTTTTTTTTTATAATGAAAGCATCTTTGAGTGGGAAAACTGATAAAAAAAGAGCAACTATATTTAATTTTATATCTGGACACATATTTCTTTGGAATACCACCTGAAAATCTTCTAGACCGCCCTCTTTGAAAACCATTGATATGTATTCTATTTTTTGTTTAATTTATCTGTTTCTATTATAAAAATTATGTTTTTGCATTTGTTATAATTTAAATACTAAAACACAGAGTAGTCCAATTTTTCCCTTGGTCTATTATTTTGCCTGACTCATGGACAAGTGTCAAATATGCTTGTGCAGCGTTCTGTAGGAAGGCTCATGTTCAAATCTGATTGTGGTGTCTGTAGCAATCACTGCTTTCAGCAACAAGGAGATTCCATGATGATAGTGACAACGTGTGTAAAGCGTCTGGCAATCCGTAGCCAAACTGTCTGGGGGAGTTTTCTGGGTTTTTCTCATACAACAAGCAAATGCCGAGGCAAGCAATAGTCCATTCGAATGAGAAAGTCCTTCCCCCATCATCTGTTTGGGGGTTGTTCCTGTTTAATTTTTGATAGCATAAGGATTTTGAGTCTAAGTTCATGAATCGTTTGCTTTTAATAACCTTTTGTTACTATTAAAAAATATAAGTAATTTAGATGTTAAAAATTATAACATATAAGAAATCCAGTCTTTTTTTTTTTTTTTTTGAAAAATATCTCGTATTTTTATCCGAGGTTCAACCAAAAATGATACAGGTAAGTTAATAAGTTCTTAATAATAATAATCCAATAAAAATTTGAGTTCCTTTTAATTAAATAAAAACAAGCAAAATGGGATTTGTTCCGTTTGTGTTCTTTATTCAAGAACGTAATTCAATTTAATCGTAATTCTTAATATCTTATTTTATTGTTTGATTTCTTATTCTTTAAATTTTTTTTTTTATAATTGGTTTTAGTATATTTACTTTTCAGTATCTAATTATCTATTTTTGTCATATTTTGTATATAATATTTTTCATTTATTTATGTTGTTTACTTTAGTATTTCTGCTAATACTGTAAAGTTTTATAAAAAAAAAAAATTAAAGTAAACACAAATAAATTAGACCGATATTAATTTTTTTCATAGATTGCCTAGAGTAAAGAGGTATGGAATTATAGATTATGATGAGATAAAATTTATAATTTGTTCAATTGTCTTTATTTAATCAAGGTATTAGATAAGTAATTCATTATCTATTAGTTTAAAGCCTTTTATTTATTTGATACTTAATGAATAAATTGAATTGCTTGAGACTATAATCCACTTTAAGTAAGTAGTCTTACCAGTGTAATTAAAGTCTCTGTTTTAGCGCTGTCTTACAGAATTCTATGAATATTTCTAGCAGAATATTTATTCTCATGATGTATAACTAGTTATTATAATTTTCTGGTAGAATTCATCTCCCAATAAAAATGGCTTTCCGCAGTAAAGTGCTTCAACTGAGTTGTTGGAAAGGCTAGGACTCAAGTTGTCTCATTAGAGAACAATGTGGAAGATTATATCATTAAGAAAACACGCATGATTAAATGGCTGCGTTGTTATTGTATTATTAAAAGATTTTGACTGTCTTAAAAATCTTTAATAATTCTTTTTTGTTTTACAAAAAATGGACAATGAACTGCAATATGAAGAGGAAATAAGTGATGATATTACAATAATTGGAATTATAATTTTTTTATTGGGATTGTCCTTTTCCAATGCTAAATAATTATATCAATGGAATTTTTATGTTGATTAAAATTAATTATTATTAAGAATTTTATAATGCTTGTCGAATTTGCCTGAGGGCTGGCGTATTAGATTTAAAAACTCAGGTTGTACGAGTCAAATTCGTATAAGATGAACTGAAGCATGAGTTAACATGGGAGATCCTCAGGCATCGTTGTTGAAGATGGCCGTTCAAAATGGTGGCGTCTAGCTTTTATACCGTATATCAGTTACCTCTGATTTGAATTCAATTCGTTGATAATTGAATCCTTGAAATTTTTTATGCTGATTAAAATTGAATTATTTTTTTACTTTTTATTTAGAATTTTTAAGGCAATAGGACATGTAGAGCTTGCCTGGAGGGTGACACATTGGATTTGAAAACTCAAGATGCCCAATTCAGTATTGAAATGAACTCGGAGTCCGATTCAGTATTCTATAAGAGGAACTGAACCATGAATTAATATGAGAGATCCTCAGCGATAAAGTAGATGGCCGTTCAAAATGGTGCTGTCTAGCTGTTGTACCGTATATCAGTCACCTCTGATTTGAATGCCACTCTTTGATAATTTGATCTAGTGATGATAGTTTGATGCAACTAGTTGATAAACGATTAAAATATTTTGTACTGATTAAAATTGAATTATTATTTTTACTGTTTCATTAAGAATTTTATAATGCAATAAAGCATATCGAATCTGCCTGGAGGCTGGCACATTGTATTTGGAAACTCAGGATGCCCGATTGAAAACCGTATAAGCGGAATTGAACCGTCAGTTAATATGGGGACAATTATGAAGAAATATGGAAAATCCCCAAGCGTCAAGTTGAAAATGACCGTTCAAAATGGCTGTGTCCACCTGTGATACCATACAACAGTCACCTCTGATTTGAATGCAACTCGCTGATAGTTGTATCGCTGAATTTTTTTTATGCTGATTAAAATTGAATTATTATTTTTACTGTTTCATTATGAATTTTTTAATTCAGTAAGGCATGTCCAATCTGTCTGGAGGGTGGTACATTGAATTTGGAAACTCAGAATGGTAGATTCAAAATTGCATATGATGAACTGAACCGTGATTTAAAATGGGAATAAATAAGGAGACATATGAGAGATCCTCAGGCGTCATAGTTGAATATGGCAGTTAGAAATGGCGTTATCTGGCTATGATACCATATATCAATCACCTCTGATTTGAATGCAACTCGTTGATAATTGAATCATTGAAATTTTTTATGCTGATTAAAATTGATTACCTTTACTGTTTTATTAAGATATTTTTAATGCAATAGGGCATGTAGAATCTTTCTGGAGGGTAGCACATTGGATTTGGAAACTCAGGATGCCTCATTCAATATCGTACAAGATGAACTGAGCCATGAGTTAATATGGGAATAAATGTGAAGAAATATGAGGGATCCTCAGGGGTCGTAGTTGAAGACGGTCATTCGAATTGTCGGTGTCTAGCTAAGATACCGTATATCAGTCACCTCTGATTTGAATGCAACTCGTTGAACCTGCTGTTATAGCTT
This sequence comes from Caerostris extrusa, assembly GCA_021605095.1. Classification (NCBI taxonomy): domain Eukaryota; kingdom Metazoa; phylum Arthropoda; class Arachnida; order Araneae; family Araneidae; genus Caerostris; species Caerostris extrusa. The sequence continues at coordinate 75,744 of BPLR01001925.1, forward strand.
TTCCTGATAAAGATTAGTAGTAGCAGATTCAATTATATTAATAATAACAGATTCAATTCTGGCAGATTTTGCAAGTCTATCATATTAAGAAGGACTTTATTAATTATTTCCGGCATTCGAGAATAACAAAAACCTATTTTTGTATGAATCAAAAGCGAAACTATCTTTGAGAATTCAAATAATTTCTCGTTATCTAGAATCTAGTTAAACATTTTTAAAGGATTGAATATGTTCGGATATGCATGAAAATTGTATTATAATTTCGTAGTTTTTTTAAAAATATGTATTTCGGAATTAAGTGTACATTTTTGTAGCTTCTTGAGCCTCTTTTTAGAGCTTCTTTCGAAAGCCTTAAAATCTCGTAGAATTTTATCATCTGAAAATTTAATTTTCTACCTTTTCGTTTCTCCAATAACTTTCTAAAAAATCTTTTTTGTGAAAAGAAAAAAAAAATATATTCAAGTAATTCAAACTAAAGTAAAAAACGAACAAAAAAAGTGAAAAGTTTTTTTTAAAAGTTGTATTACTTATTTTGTTATTAATTAATTTTTTAAAAAATCTCAATAAAAATGTTTAAGTGTTATTCGGTTCTATTTTTATTTGTTTCTATATCTGTTAATTTGATCTATTTGCACACTTTAAATATATTTAAATAATCATTACTACTAATATTGTATCCATCGTTAAATTTTCATTATTGTAGAAATTGAATAATAATAGTATTAAATAATAATAATAAGTTTTATTACTGTATTATTATCATTAGGTTTTATTACTATATTTACTTTAATGTTAGTTTTTTAAAAGTTTTATTACATATCTTGCTGTTAATTAATTAAAAAAAAATTGAAATAAAAATTTTACAAAAATCGGAATAAAATTAAAAATAAATCCAAAATAAAATTAAAAAATTGGAATAATAAAGTTAAATTTTTTTATATGTATGTTAAAAGTTGAGAAATATTTAATAATTTTCAAGGTATTTTTTGTTCAATTCACGGCTTTTACAATTTGCTCATCTTTGTATTTAAAGTATTCTGATGAAAGCGATTCTGTATTAGGAATTTATCTCTAAAATAAAAAAAATTCTATGTTTGTTTAAAATTGAGGAATATATAATAAATTTCAAGATATTTTTTTGTTTGAGCCACAGACCTTCACAATTCTGCGCATCCTTGTATTTAATGTATTTTGATGAAAATGATTCTGTATTAAGGCATTTATCTAAAATTAAAAAAAAAAAAAGTTTATACGTTTGTTCAAAGTTGAGGATTATATAATAAATTTCAAGGTATTTTTTTCTGTTACAGCCTTTCCAATTCTGCGCATCGTTGTATTTAAGTAGTCTGATGAAAACGATTCTGTATAAAGGCATTTATCTAAAATTTAAAGAACAATTTGTAAATCTTCAAGGTATTTTTTTGCTGACCATGACTTTCAAAATTCTGCGCAATCTTGTATTTAAAGAATTCTAATGAAAGCGATTCTGTACTAAGACATTTATCTTAATTTAAAGAAGTATGTACGTATGTTAACAGCATGTTAAGATTCACTAGCAAAATGAATGAACATTTCATTGGTTATTTAGCAATAATGGTGAAAATGTTTGAATGCCTGCCCACTAATAATAGGTAAATAAATAAGGAAACAAATTTTCTTTCCATAGCAAGTATTGTCAGAGCTTAACAAGGTCTGAAATAATTCTCATGAAAATTGTCGAGAGAATATCATATGGAAACAAAAGAAGCCTCTCTTAGAATGGAGCGTCACAGCCCTTTAATTAAAGAGTTACTTAGATTAAAGTTAGCGAAGTGAAAAAAGTAAGCAAAAACCGAAGAGTAGGCTTTTGTAACGGGATGTCCCTAACCTAATTAGTTTCAGTTCAAAGGCACAAGATTCCCAAAAGTATCTCCGGTTTGTTATTGGCTCACAACTTTTAATATGAATCTTTTCACAAGAATAATTACCATCCTTAAGAAGCACATAAATTAAGATTATGTGTTGTATGTCTATAACTTTTTTTTCAAATAAAAATTGCGCATGTTTTGGCAATGAGCATGATGGTAAAATAATAAAACTTTTATGTGATAACAAATCAGTTTGGTATATTTTAAAAAGATCTATCTTTATCAAAAAGTTTGCTTGCTTTTCAAATGTTCTTATCACATATACTTTGAATTCGCTAAATTATTGATACTTTCGTATTGGTAGACATCACTTCCATGTTTGGTTTGGTTTATCGCCTTACTGCCATTTTTTTGCACACTTTAGACTAATTAGGCCGGGACCTACTGTTTAACGTGGATTCTGAACTATTAACACACATCTATGCCACAATTCGAACCTGGAGTACCAACGCCAGAGTGCTAGCCAATTGGCCATCAGGCTGCCTCCACTTCAATTAGTCAATATCATCCTTCAGAACAGGCGTGGTCAACCCAAATGATCTTGCGGGCCACTTTGAAAATGCATCGTAACTCCGCAGGCCGCATATAAAATTATATACCTCTATATTAGATTTAGACCCAAGATAGACATTTTTTTGGAGTGTAAAATGGAAACATAATAAGTTATTACTATTGTGTTTACTATTATTCTTACATATAAACATAGATAATATAATAATAATGATACTAAACGCACATTGTAAAAAGAAATATGTAACACTAAAAATTAAATATAAAAATATACAAATATAAGTGAAATAAAAAAAAATTGAAATCATTAAAAAATATTTATTTTACTAGTGCGATATTTGTTTTCCACCTTTTCACTCTCCACTCTTTTTCACTCTTTTTGCAAATCGATGCGCGCGCATAATGAGTTCGCCGAATATGATTTAATTATTCTGCGAATTCATAACTGTAAACTTATAAATAAAACAGGCAATATCTCTCGTATATTCACAATAATGTTATTTTAAAATCAAAGTTAATTTTTTTTTCTCATAATTTAAAAAGTTAATTTTTAAATATATGGATGCATAAATAATGCATTTTTTTTTTTTTTTTGTATAAGTGTGATAAATCTCGTGGGTCGGAAAAATGTTCAAGGCGAGCCACGGGTTGGCCACCCCCTAACCTAGAACATCATGATAAAAAATACAGGCAAACCTTAATTGGATTTTAAAAAAAAACACTATTTATAAAGTGCTTTTGCCTAGGTTCATGACCCAATAAAAAACAGTCTTGTAAAAAAAAAAAAAGATGCAATAAATATACCTTAAGCTACTGCCATTAACTTCATAGAATTTTAACACCTAAGCGCAAAAAACATCTGAAGGTAAAATAATCCGTAAAAAGTTCTGAACATATTTTTCCGAATTTCCTCGTAAGCATAGAAATCAGAAAATCCGTATGCAAACGCGATGAATTCCCAAAATGAGTCGAATCCAAGCGCATGTTATGAAGAGGAGAAAAGCCTTTAAAAGACTGAAGACCAGGAGAAAAAAAAAAAAAGAATTTCTCCGAGTCTTTATCATTTCTTTCCCCCAAAGGACAGAGTTAATACGAACAGATTATTCATCACTCCAACTCCAACGAAACGATATTCGTCAATGGAGTTGACCGCTAAAACACGTCAACGTAGTTAAAACAGTTACGTTAATATTAACATATGTCTAGTTTATAGTATTGCCAAGTATTACAGGAAGCCACATTTTTTCTAAATTTTAGAATTTATCATTAAAAGGTTTCATTTATAGATTATATTTAAAATTCAACGGTATTAATTTTCAATAATATAGAACATCATGATAAAAAATTCACGCAAACCTTAAGTGGAATTTAAAAGCCACTATTTATTAATGTGCTCAAAAAAAAAAAAAAAAAGATGCAATGAATACACCTTAAGCTACTGCCATAATCTTCATAGCATTTTAACACCTAAGTGCAAAAAACATCTGAAGGTAAAACAATCCGAAAGAACCTCTCAACATATTTTTCGAATTTCATCGTAAGCATAGAAATCAGAAAATCCGTATGCAAATGCGATGAATTCCCAAAATGAGTCGAATCCAAGCGCATTTTATGAAGAGGAGAAAAGCCTTTAAAAGACTGAAGACCAGGAGAAAAAAAGAATTTCTCCGAGTCTTTATCATTTCTTATTCCCCTAAGGACAGAGGTATTACGAAGAGATTATTCACCAAGAAAACATCCGTTTTTCTTCTTATTCATATAGTGGCTACTTTTATTATTCTGATCAATTCGAATTTTTCTTTCTCTGGATCAATTTGAATATTTCGACGTTCATTTTCCCATCTAATATTAAGAGCCCACGGAGGATTTCCGTTTAATATAAGGAAAGCAAGAGCTGATAACAGGAGACTTGTTCGTACTGTATTTTTATGGGTTTTTTTTTTCCGATTGTAAGGTTTGGTTATTACTTTATTTATATGGCACATTTTTTTCACGATTGCGAGGTTTGATATTTTTGATGTAGATCGAAATTTTTCTTTAGTAAATTTGGATGTATTCATGAAGTACTTAAATTATCATACAAATAGGTAAAAAAGTTGCACATCAATATAAACTATGTTAGAATATGCAATATAGTCCTTATATATGCATATTTCCCAGATTCTTTGCAGCTTTGTCCTTGTGGAAAATACGATTTAATAATTGCTATATTTTGATGATTAATAAGAAAGCAATTAATATAAGAAGAGACATCTTTTGCAATAGCACTTCCTATATTAATAACAGCTACTTTAATATTAACGCAAGTCAAGTTTATTGTATTGCCAAATAATGCTGGGCGCAACATTTTTTTTTAAATTTTAGAATTTTCATTAAACAAAGGGTTCATTTATGGATCATATTTAAAATCCAAAAATATTCATTTTCAATAACATCGAATCTCATGATAAAAAACACAGGCAAGCCTTAAGTGGATTTTAAAAAGCCACTATTCATTAATGTGCTTCTACGTAGATTCACGACCCAATAAAAAAAAAACAGATGCAATGAATAAACCTTAAGCTAGAGCAATAAACTTCACAGTATTTTAACACCTAAGTGCAAGAAACATCTGAAGGTAAAACAATCCATAACAAACCTCTTAACATATTTTTCGAATTTCATCGTAAGCATAGAAATCAGAAAATCCGTATGCAACTGCGATGAATTCCCAAAATGAGTCGAATCCAAGCGCATTTTATGAAGAGGAGAAAAGCCTTTAAAAGACTGAAGACCAGGAGAAAAAAAAAGAATTTCTCCGAGTCTTTATCATTTCTTATTCCCTAAGGACAGAGGTATTACGAAGAGATTATTCACCAAGAATACATCCGTTTTCTCCTTATTCATATAGTGGCTACTTTTATTATTCTGATCAATTCGAATTTTTCTTTCTGTGATCAATTTGAATTTTCGACGTTCATTTTCCCATCTAATATTAAGCGCCCACGGAGGATTTCCGTTTAATATAAGGAAAGCAAGAGCTGATAACAGGAGACTTGTTCTTACTTTATTTTTATGGTACTTTTTTTTTCCGATTGTGAGGTTTGGTTATTACTTTATTTATATGGCATATTTTTTCACAATTGTGAGGTTTGATGTAGATCGAAATTTTTCTAGCAAATCTGGATGTATTCATGAAGTACTTAGATTATCATACAAATAGGTAAAAGAAGTTTCACATCAATAAAAACCATGTTAGAATATGCAATATAATTCTTATATATGCATATTTCAATGATTCTTTGCAGCTTTTGTCCTTGCGAAAAATACAATGACTTAACAATTTCTATATTTTGATTCATAATAAGAAATAAATTAATATAAGAAGTATTGCATTTTGTTGGTTCTTAGAAATGAGAAATTTCAAAACTTGATTCAAAGGTTTTCGGAAGAATAATAGGATAAACAATGAATTTTGAATGCTTATGCTTTCTAACAGTGAATGCTTTTATTCCGCTGATGAATTCGATTTTTTCTTTTTCTCATAAAGTTGAATTTTCCGAAGGGCATTTTCCAGTCTAACATTAAGAACCTACGAAAGATATCCGTTTAATATAAGAAAAACAGAAGCTGATAACAAGAGAATTGTTCTTACTTTATTTATATGTTACTTTTTTCAATGATTGTGAGGTTTGTTATTTTTTGATGTAGATCAAAATCTTTTCTGGTAAATCTGGATGTATTCATGAAGTACTTAGATTATCATACAAATAGGTAAAAGAAGTTATATTGTTTAACCCTATTAGATTTTGCAATATAATTGTTATATATACATATTTCCCTGATTCTTTACAGCTTGAGGGCTGATGGCCAATTGGCTAGCGCTCTGGCCGTTTGTACCACATGCTTCAGGTTAGAATCCTGGCTGTGGCATGAATGTTTGTTAGTTGTTCAGAATCCAAATTAAACTGTAAGTCCCAGTCTACTTAGCACAAAGTGAGCACACAATGACCGTAGAGGACAAACTAAACCAAATCTTTACAGTTTTGTCCTTGTGGAAAATACAATGATTTAATAATTGTTATATTTTGATCCATAATAAGAAATAAGTTGATATAAGAAGTGTTACATTTTGCAGTGATTCTTAGAAATCAAAACTTGATTCAAAGCGCTTTTGGAAGAAATATAATAGTGTATATATAATAGTGAAAGATTTTCTCCCTCTGATCAATTCAATTTTTAATTCCCACATCAAGTTGAATTTTCCAATGTGCATTTTCCAGTCTAATATTAAAAGCCCATGAAAGATTTCCGTTTAATATAAAGAAAGCAAAAGCTGATAATAGGAGAGTTGTTCTTACTTTATTTATATGATACTTATTTTTAACGATTGTGAGGTTTGGTATTTTTTTTTGAAGTAGATCAAAGTTTTACTAGTAAACCTTGGATGTGTTCATGAATACTTAGAGTTATGATACAAATAGGTAAAAGAAGTTACATATCAATAAAAACACCGTTAGAATTTGCAATGTAATCTTTTTTTATGTATATTTCCCTGATTCTTTACTGCTTTGTCTTTGTGGAAAATACAATGATTTAATAATTGTTACATTTTTATCCACATCATGAAATAAATTGATATAAAAAGTCATCTTTTGCACTGGTTTTTAGAAATCAAAAGCTTCAAAACTTGATTCAAAGCGTTTTTGGAAAAAAAATATAAGATTAAAAGTGAATGCTTTTCTCTCTCTGATCAATTCGCTTTTTTCTTTCCCTCAGCAAGTTGAATTTTCTGACGTAAAATGCATTTTCTCGTCTAATATTAAGAGCCCCAGCAAAATTTTCGTTTAATATAAGGAAAGCAAGAACCGATAGCAGAATTGTTCTTCCTTTATTTTTCATTTTTTTTACTTTTACGGATTGTGAGGTTTTTGGATTTTACGCCCTTTTTACGGATTGTGAGGTTCGGTATTTTTAATGTAGTTCAAGTTTTTTCTAGCAAATATGAATATATTCATAAAGTACTTAGATTAGCACACACAAATAGGTAGAAAAAGTGGCATATTAATAAAATTTTGTTAGAATTTGTAAAAATAATTCTAATATATGTATAATGCTCTGGTATCTGATCTTTATAATCTTTCCTTTAGGTTAAATACGATGGCTTAACAATTGCTGTATTTTAAGATACATTATCCATAGTAAGAAATCTATCGGTATATGAAATGAATGATCATTCTGCACTACTCCTTAGAATTCAAAACTTGAATCGAGGGATTTTTGGAAGAAGTATAATCGGTTTAAATAACTATCTCAAATTGAAAAGAATCAATCTATTTGGTAAACTTTTTCTTTTTGCCTCTAATGCAAATCGTATTAAAAAAATTCCCTTAACAACAGAAAATTAACAATGGATGCCTTTGCCATCAAAAAGTTACTTTTTTATAAGTAACTTTTTGATGGCAAAGACATTCCATGATTAAATTTATAGATATCAGATAAGTAGATATTTTTCAAGTAGAACAAGCAACAGTTTTCAAAGCAACAAGTTACAATATGAAAATATTTAATAAATAAATAAATTTTTGAAAACATGTCAAACCTAAAAAAAAAAAAAAAAAAGTAAGATTTTATTGTAATGGTCTTAATAGATTATAATTATTGCGGTACACCTTTAAAACATGAATTTGGTCGAAAATATCTGGTTTTTAATTGCAATGTAACATTAAATATCTAGGCTTTACCTTTATATCACAGCTTGAAATTTGCAGATGAAACAGAACGTGAACCCAAATTGATGCCTAATTTTAAGGCGCGAACCTAACAGATATGAAATACTTAAGCTTGCAAAACTAACAGACCCAAAATACAATTATGATTTTATAATAATAGTCATAATAAATTATTATTATTTACGAATGTAATAAATGAAAATTCACCAGAAAAAGTAGAAATGCTATACATTTAAAGTTCATTTAATTCTGACAGGAATGAAATGCAACCCGACTAGATGGCTAATGATAGCATGCAAAGTAACTGACGACATGCACAATTGATGAAATGTGTTTGATTGATAACGTAAATTGTATAGCCTTGAAGTGAACCAGTAAACTCAGTACAGATTGTGATAAACTGTCTCGCACTGTGTAATGCGAATGTTTTGGGTTCCCTTCCACTTGATATGTAAATACAAGAACTTACTACTGAAAATTTCGCCTAAAAGTATCACCTTCTACCGAAAGAAATAATTGCCATGTCACAGTAGTGTTTATTTAGTAAATTTGCTGGTATATCGGTGACACAGGCCATTGTCAAAAAGCCGAGATCATCGCATTAGGAAAAGAAATGAAAAAATCTCAACTGCATATTCAATACAAAAAAAAAAAAAAAAAAAAAAAAAAAAAAAACCAGTAATAAAATGTGTTTCCTGTTTTTTGAAGGTAATATTTTAATTGAAAAGGATCCAATGATAATGGAAAATTGCTCATTAGTTGTAATTTATACTTAATAGTGGATAATGTATAAGTATGTTGCACGATTTTTGGCAGTTTAGTAATTGAAGAAAGATCAAAGAATGAATTTCGTTTTAGGTACAGTAGAAACACATTAAACATCCATATAATGTCTCTCTCTCATAAATTTTGCAATTAATTCATAGAAAATAATGATTAAATAGCTAATAATATTTAAAATCGTAGCATTACGCAAGTTTATCTGAATGTATTACTGACAAATTTTTACTTTATTAATTCTTTTTTGTTGCATATCACTTGGCCTCGTGTTCCCCTTTACGTGTTCCCACTGACTGGTGATGTTGGGAGGGCATTGATTTCCAGAAAAGCTTTTTAGAGTAACTTATCGCATTTATGTGTCATATGTAAGAAAGCACAGAGAACTTCTTGTAAACGTATCGCGTAGATAATTAATGCAAGTGCTGTTACAATTGGCATTAAATCTCAACGTTTTTTAAAGTAGGGACTGCAACAAAGCCCACCAGCAGTTTCTTTTGTATTTTATTGAAAATTTTCAACAGACTTGTTTCTAATTGATTTTAATAACAGTCTATTTACAAACGAATTCTTTATCACGATCATTGTAAATTCGGTTTTCCTGAACGAATTATTAAAATTTTTACGGCTAACTAACCAAGTAAATATCTTCTGTCTTGAAATATGTCAGTAGGCAGACGGCCTTGGCAAACCATGGGGTTGTCGCCCAAAGAAGAAGAAGAGAACTAACGAAGTGGTTCTCAAAGGGTGGGCCTGAAGGCTCTCTAGAAGTTTTCCAGATGCGCTCTATGGAATTCCAAAGAAATATGTGCCTTGATATAAAAAAATATATAGTTACTCTTTTCTGTGTGTCCAGATATAAAAAATATATATATAGTTACTCTTTTCTGTGTGTCCAGATATAAAAATGAATATAGTTACTCTTTTTCTGTGTATCCAGTTATATAAATAAATATAGGTACTTTTTTTCTTGTTAGTTTTCCGTTCAAAAGCAGCTTTCATTACTAACAACGAACCGTTCTAGTTGTATTTTTTCCTCTTTCTTCACATAAAGTGCCAAACAGCGATAGTGCGCCAAATAATGTTTCCGATAAACTAGAGCGGTAACTTCCACGGCTAGCTACTAGAAGCATTAGCGTCTTTGTGGTTTTCTATTCTAAAAAATTTCCTTTGACTATGAGACTCCACCTGTCTATAACTAGTACCTGTAAAGTTGATCAGCTAGCATTACCTGAAGAATTAGTAGTAGAATATCCACAGATCGTGAATTGAGTATTAAAATACTGGATTGTGTCTTGAAACCTTCTGAATTCCTGTAAAAGTTGAATGTGTGTTAATATTTAAAAAGCTTTGAAACTTTTACTACAATTGTCATATTTATTTCGTCATATTTATGTGAATTAGCATTTTCTACCCTTACCACAATTAAATAAAAAAAAGAAAACTCTTCAATGTATTGACGAGAAAATGAGAGTTTGCCTTTTAAATATATGGCTAAACATTGAAAAATCGCTAGGACACTTAAGGCTTCTCATAAACACAAAAAATAAATTTGGGGTGCGTATAATTTTATTTTTTTTTATGCGTTTATTATTTTCTGTAATATTCGGCTTAACTATTATAAACATAATTCTCAGAAATTTGTATATAGTATGCCTACAATTAATGGTAGGATTTTAAATGCCCCCATCATCAAAAGTTTGAGAACCTCTAAACATCTGTTTTGACATTGTGATCGTTTCTGTCATTTCAACTGCATTGTTATATCAGCAACTTAAACTTCTCATGAACTTAATGTACGTATTGTTTTATATTTTTATCAAACTATATTTTCTTATTATATTTGGCTTAACTATTATAAAATATTTCTCAGAAATTTGTATAAAGTGCGCCTACAATTATTGGTAGGATTTTAAAAAGTTTCCCCACATCAAAAAAATTTGAGAACCACTGAATTAACTACATTTGATTTGGACTATGTCAGCAACATCTAAAGTAGACATGTGGTTTAGTTGCTGAAAGTTGCCTATCGCTCTTTATTTAGTATTTTATATGAAATAATCTCTCTATAAAAATATTCTGTTTAAAAATGATTATTAAATATTTGATCGTACCATATATCACCTATGTACAGAATCTGTAGATAATTTCTCTTCGGGAAAATTTCGTGGGCTATCATTTACAAATATTTATCTCATTTACAAGAAAAATTCCTTTGTAAAGATAGTCTTCAATTAATATATGAATATTATTTAAAAACAAAATATTTTTGTATACGAACTTTATCAGAGTCACTGGCTGAGCTGAAAAGATTATCTATAACACTAGCCAACAGCTATCATTATTAAATATTAGATCCTACCATATATCACCTATGTACAGAATCAGGAAGTAACTTCCCAGAGGGAAAATTTCGAGGGCTATCATATAAAAATATTTATTTCACAATAAAAATTTCATGTAAAGATAGTTTTCATTTAATACAGGAATATTATTTAGAAAACAAAATATATTTGTATACGAATTTTATTAGATTCATTGGTGAGCTGAAAAGATTATCCATAACACTAACCAACAGCTGTCATTAACATTTAATCATCAGATAGTTTGCGGACAAAGTTTACGAATGGAGGAAAAGTCATACAAGCAATTATCTTTAAGAAGTAGTCAGCTTTGGCAGTGTAATTTAGGAGACTGATTGTAATGGCCTCCTCTGTCATTTCAAATCATTTTCAGAATGCGCTGACGTCAATTTGCGAAACTACCATTCGATGTTGATGCTTTTAGGGATAATGCATCCTGGAAATATTCGGCAATTGGTGGTTGTAACAAATTGAAGATGGCCAGTAAGTGTTCAGAATAGTAAACATTTTCTATTTTGGCTGATGTTTTTAGTATTTTGTAATCCTTTTAAATTTTATTTTTAGGGATTGCAATATTTGTTAAAACCCAGAGAGCAGGAAAGATTATTCATGATTAATTTTATTGGGGACTTATAACCTGAAATTATTTTATATACTTTTAAAAATAAATAATGATTGTAGAAATCATAACTTTTTTATCTGAAGTAGAATTTTTTTATTTCTAATAAAACAGTTCAAATCCTGAAGTGTTCTTTTATTAATACGTTTTCTTCTGATATAGATTTAATTAATATGATTTTATTTTTAAAATCGTTTTTAATGTGCATTATTAAGTCATAATATAATTATGACTATCGAGTATTCATGCTTTTGATGACAATGATTAAGTTAATAATTTTAAAAATAATTATAGTTAATAATAATGGCAACATTATTTATTAATACGTATTAATAAATAATGCTCAAAAAAAAAAAGTTGTAAGTGAGTTGAATAAATAAAGGTTTATTAATATTATTGTTGTATCACATTGATTACATAGTATGTTTTTATATAGTTACATGTGTGGTAGCTCAATATTTATATCGCACGTATCAGGAGACAAAAATTAAACCTTATTCATGATATAACATGCAACGAGGGCTTATTTTGTTAATTTCAGCATGAAAATTTAACATGGCTTGCCATTCAAACAATAAGTTTCCGATGTTCCTGACCTTCGTTGAAGTTATTTGCGCAGTAAAAAAGTGACATAATATTAGTGGGTGATAGAATGCTTCATACAATTGATTTATAGATGATAAAAAGTTGGATAAGAGTACCACGATGAACTCGTTATTTGAATGGCAACAGCAGTTTGCTTCACTTTCAAAATAACAGTCTGATAAAGCTTTTAAGTGTTGCTTTAATTTTTCTTTCAGCAGTGTGTGTGAAATATCCGAAGCACGATATAACGAGATAGTTTTCAATTAATATAGGAATATTATTTAGGGAAAAAAAAAAACGATATAGACTGCTGATAATAACGCGCGATATTGCACGACTGATAATAATTTCTGATAATGGATTTTATATTTAAGTGAGTATAAATGAGTAAATGCTTAAGTATATATATGTAATTTACAAAACAATATGATTTGACTAATTGTTGTAAAATGTAATTACTATTTAATCTGATAACAAAATAAATAATACACAGAAGAAAGATGTTGCTTCTACTTATATTATGAGCTCTTTTTTTAAAGCAACTTTTTATAGTTCAATTTTCTTTCACTACCAGACAGGAAACTCAGACAAGGTCGAATCCGAGCACAAAGAGCACTTTATCAATAAACTTAAAAAAGCTAACCAACGGAGATTCCCAATTGTGAAAACAAAACTTCCCCTTTTTTATTTATACCTCAAGAAAGTTCCGCTAAGTTTCAAATTTTGAAATATTCCACCTCTATTTTTCAAATACGTTACGACACCTTCTGAAAAAGCGTTTTATGCAGGGCTTCCATTTTATCCTACAAATAATTTCCGTGGCTATACATAAATATTTCCTGGGTATAAGAGATTTTGGTGTTTCTATGATATTTCACACATCCGTTTAACCATTAAATTAAGATAAAATTTTATAGAGTATATAAAAATGAATATGGGGTACATAAAAATTGCATACCAAGTACACACATAGGTTATAATTTGTTAGTATTCCTCATTCTTCCCAATTATAGAAAATATTAGTTACCTGTAACAATCTTCTTGCTTATTTCCAGGTTTTATGGAATAAAAAACAACCTTGTATTACTATTTTTTTTTTGTTCAATGATGAGGTTAACCTGAGGTTTTCCAATAAATGTAATTTATAAATACAGACACAAATTATGAATAACATCAATTAATTTTATTTAAAAACAAAAAAAGGCTTTTTCCTGTATTTATGTGTGTTTTTTTTGTGAAAAAAAAAATAAACTAATAATATAAAATAATCTTCAATAAATAATCAGTTAAAAAATTTTTCATTAATCTTAATTAAAATTCTTCATTATTCCTCTTTATAAGCAAATCATCATCTTAAATCTTCTTATTAAAATTCTTCATTAATATTCATTAAAATAATAAATACAATAATCTTCATTCTTCCTAATTACAGAAAATATTAGTTATCTGAACAACCTTCTTGCTTATTTCTAGCTTTTATGGAATAAAAAACATCCTTGCATTATTTTTTTTTGTTCAATTATTACCTGAGGTTTTCTGATAAATGTAATTTATGAGTACAGATAAAAAAATATAAAGAATATCAATTGTTACTTAAAAACAGAAAAAATGCGTTTTCCTTTATTTATGAATGTTTCTTTTTTGTGAAATAATAAAATAAAATAAAATAAAATAAAATAATAATATAAAATAATCTTCATTAAATAATCATTCATAAATTCTTCATTAATCTTAATTAAAATTAAAATTCTTCATTAATCCTCATTATAAAAATCATCATCTTAAAACATCTTATTAAAATTCTTCTTTGATCTTCATTAAAATAACACAATCTTCATTATTCCCAATTACAATCTTCAATGCTTATTTCCAGATTTTATGTAATAAAAAACATTTTTATAATTATTATGTTTTTGGTTCAATTCTTACCTGAGGTTTTCCGATAAATGTAATTTATGAGTACAGACAAAAAATATGAAGAATACCAATTGTTATTTAAAAACAGAAAAATGCTTTTCCTTTATTTATGGATGTTTCTTTTTTGTGAAAAATAATTCTAGTGTAGTGTTTGAAGTTTTTATTGGTTAATATAAAAACATTATTTTTCTAATAATTTCATACTTTTATTTAATGTTAAATAAGTCACGTAAAATAATATGAAACTTTTGTTTAATTTTAAAAATTTAAAAAAATAAAAATCCTAAGAAAATATTTTATTAAATATCTAATTCACTATTATCTTATCTTGCTATTTCTATTAATATTTCTGTTTTAGGGTTTAATTTGTTCAATTCTTAGAAAATAAAGCTTTAAATATTTTTATTAATATTTTTATTTTATAAATAAAGCTTTATTAAAAATTTTCTATAAATAAAACCTTATTAATATTTTTGTATAAATAAACCTTTATTAATATTTTTGTATAATAAAGCTTTATTAATATTGTTGTAATTATATAAAACATAATACATTGAAGACCATTAAATTATTTGATTGTACATAAATTATATTATAAAAATATTTCGTAGTAGTAATATTTCGTACATTTTGAAATATATGAATAACTGTGTACTTTTATTTACACTTTATTTTGCCGATTTAGACATTGAAATATTAATGTACTCTATATAGCATAAATATTTACAATAACCTTAAAATAACAAATAAAAAAAAGAACAATTATATCTAAACTATTGCCCAAAAATTAAATTCATCGAAGAAATCAGTAAAATAGGAAAGGTTTAATATCATCAAAATGGTTTTATAATAGAAAGTATATGCTCAGAATATTAAAATCCTGATTATTTCTGATTTGATAGAAGACTAACACTTATTCCAACATATTCAACGAGCATTCCGGAAGAAAGGAAAAACAATAATCCTGTCTCATAGAAGAATTTCTATTTACACTGACGTGTTTGGAAAAGGACATTTTGGACGAAATAGCTAAGAAATTTACATTTGAATGGACTTGCATTTTTAATAAGAATATTTAACTTGCATTTATTTTAAGCATAAATTGCATTTAACATTTTGACTAAACATTTAAATATTTTAGATTTGAATAAAACAGAGTTGTTAAATTGTAAACGTTGAATTGTATAACAAAATTGTAATACAGATGGATGGTTGAACAAAAACCCATAAAGTTCCTCACATACACTCTCCTAAAAAAAAAAATTGAAAGAAAGAAAAAATGTTCAAGCTTCGAAATGCGCATGAGCTGTAATAACAAAACTAAAAATCATTAGACAAACAAAAACATCAAAAGGACGAACGGTTAGAACTGCATCAGCAGATCAACAAAGGACGAAGAAATCAGTAAAACCAAAATAAGTTAGCAAAATCCAGAAGTAATTTATTAATAAAACAGAGTAAATTAATTATAATTTTCTTAAGATTCATTTTAAAGAACTTTCTGATATAAAAAAAACACATCATATGAACACAAAGGAGAACAAAGACTTGTCGCTCGAAGCTCAATTTTGTACACAATTTGGGCTAAATTAGACCAGGATCTACAATTTAACGTGAATTCCGAACCACTAACAAACATCCATGCACCGTCAGAATTATAACTTTGACGATTTACTTTAAAAGAACTTTCTGATATACAAATAACACATCGCATGAACACAAAGGACAACAAAGAAGGAGTGAATTTGAAACAAAACCAATTTACGTGCCAAAAGCTACTGGTATTATGCTACACGTAAATTATATAGCAAAAACAGCCATAGCATTCACAAAACACACACCAATTTGCTTTGTTTTATTAATAAATGCCTACACACACACAATTTACTCTGTTTTATCAATAAATATACACGCACACATGTATATAATGTATATAGAGAGTGAGATTTACGATATGTAGAATTAGGTGTTCATTTTACTACAAGAAAGTAAAGAAAAAGGGCCACTGATTATAGTTGATTTGGGAAGGCTGGTAATTGGCATTCCAATTGGAGCCAAACATTCCGGACGAGATTAAAGTCAAACAATGTAACGAGAAAGCCTTGGATTTGGTGCGAGCCAAACTGTTAACGGAGGAATGTGTCGCCTCCCATGTAATGGAGTTGCTTTGGTTAGTTGAGTGACTGGGTATCTTAACTATGATGGTATTCTAAACAGTTTTGTGCCTCCAGTTGTGGGATAATAGAATGGCAATACCCTTCTGGCTATCACATAACCAAAACAATCATTTACAATGAAGTAATTAAACGGGTCATTTTGATTTAACCAGATTGTAAAAAATTAATTTTTCACATTTATTTAAATTAATTTTCTCCAAGCCTATCTTCACTGACTACTTAGAGAAGAAATTCTAAACTTAATGTTAATCGTTTACAATATTTTATATTTAACAAGTTTTTCGGTTGTTTACATCCTTGAAATTATACAAATTAAAGTGATTCTTTTAAATTGCTGAAACAGTAGTATTTGTTTTTACTTTTGGACCACTTTTAAAGTAAGATTTTAAAAATACTTTTGACATGGAATGAGTTAAATGTATAGGTCAATTGACTGAAACTTTAATCCATTAAGAGTGATCAATTCTTTTACAAATGAGCACTTTTAAAGTTTATACTATATCAAATGCAGCTGAAATGTATTGCCAATGGTTACCAAATCTGTTCTAAAAATAGATCTTGAATCAATTCTTTTCAATTAATGGGAACTGAGTTGGAGACAGTTTTTTTTTGTTTATTAAAGGCTATTTTATGGCTGTTATACAGACTAAACTATAGACCACTCTCTCATTTTTGTTTTTTTTCCTTTTGTTATTCCGTCTACTGCGATACCCCCCCCCACACACACACAAATGAAAATAAGAGAAATAAGTTACGTATAAGAAAAAAATCGTATGGTAAAATTAAATATTTTCTATAAAAAAAATTCATTCATTAAATCACATTCATATAAATTCACTCGTAACGTTAATGTCGCAGTGAATTTGCATATTAGCGCTACGAAAAAATAATATGATAAGATATTTGTTCAAAATATTAAATCTGATGCCTATGTCCGTATTACAAAGAGAAATCATTGTATTAATGTCATATTTGTTTGCAAAATTCACAAATTAAATGAGTAAGTTAATGATAATGAAGACTTTTTATCCAATTATTTCTCAAATTATTACAAACAGTAGTATTTTATTTAAGTTAATTAGAATTAAATATGCAAGTTGCTCTTATAAGGTAATTTTAAAAATCACCTTTAATGATAATAAACGAATGAGTAAAGTTAAGGATAATGAAGACTTTTTATTCAGCTATTTCTCAAATTATTACAAACCGTAGTGACTTTTATTTTAGCTATTTCAAGTTTAGTAGAGTTAAAAAGGAATACTAAGGTTTTATATTAGCATATGTGTTATTCATTTTATATCAAGAAAATTTGAGTGAACTAGAAAATTTTGAAATGCACTAAATAAAAAAAAAAAAAAATTGTCCATATATGTAGTCATTGAACATTAAGGCCAATTACGAATGATTGTTATTCGATGTCCCTGGTGTAAGAAAATGCGAGCTTCTATGAATAACAAAGCTGTTATTCTTAGTTGTAGAAAAAAAAAAATAATCGCCACACCATTCTAACAATTTTTCAGTACCATTATAAATCTATCTTCATTATTCACCATTCTACCATTATAAATCTCTCCTCTATTCATTTGATATCAACAAAAATTCCATATATGCAATTACTAAGCATTAAGATCCATTACGAATCATTGTTATTCAATGTCCCTTGTGGAAGAAAATGTGTTCTACTATAAATACCAAAAACTGTTATTCTTAGTTATAGAAAAAAAATAATCACCACAACATTCTACCATTACAAATCTATCTTCTATTCATTTCATATCAACAAAAATTCAGTGAACTAGAAAATTTTTGAAATGCACTAAATATAGAAAAAGTTGTCCATATATTTAGTCACTGAGCATTAAGGTCAATTACGAATGATTGTTATTCGATGTCCCTGGAGTAAGAAAATGTGAGCTTCTATGAATACCAAAAGCTGTTATTCTTAGTTACAGAAAAGACAAATAATCACCACACCATTCTACCATTATTTTTCTAACTAACTCATTGTTTCCGCAAAATAATTCTGAGAGCCTCAGAAAACTAATTTTCTCTATTTCTGGATGGGAAAAAGAAAGAAGAACAAAATACCGTGAACAATTGTATTTTATTTTGGCGGTATTTTACAGCTCATGTACTTTTTCAATCACATATAGCCTATAACGATTCGTATTACCGAAAGAAAAAGCCGGAAGGTAAAAGTAAACAGGTATTAAAGAAATAAGATCTCCCGAGGATTAAGACAAAAAAAGTAGCCTCTTAAAAGTTTTTTTGTTGCATCCTTTTAATGTTTTATTTCAACAGAAAGTAACGGAAAAAGCTATGGAGGCATTGGAGTAATGTTATTTTTCCAATAAAGTTTTATGAGTAAAGGACAGAAAGCATTTTTCTACTAAAATATATTTATTCGATATAGTTTGTATAGTAGACTGAACTTAATGCTTAATAATCTCTTTAAAATGAACTCTTTAAGTTGAAAAAAATAATTTAGTATTTTATTTTTATTTTTATAAATTTTATGTCAATAAATTTCCAATGAACTAAAAATATACACATAAATAAAAAATGTCCATATAAATAGTTATTGATGAACGAAAGAATTTCAGCAAACAGCTCAGTGGTTCTCAAAAGAGGGGCGGTCTTCAATATGTTGAAAGGGAGTGCGACATATTTCATACAGATAAAAATTAAATTACTTTAGTCACAGTAAAAATTAATAAAAAAAAAATAACAGTTTTTTTTATGAATAGCAAATGTAATTATAAAGAATATAACAATTATTAATACCGTTTATTATCGATTATAAGCCTATCATTGTAAAAACTGCGAGTGCATTTTTTCAAAAAAATTTATCCACAGGAAATTTTCTCACTTCGGTTTATATACAGGTTTTTGAACCCGCATATAAGTTGAAGTGAAAAAATTTCTGTAATGTTCGAACATGTCGCCATGAGGGTAAAAATTTTGTCAAACAGGTAAAAACGGGTACAATGTTTCCCAATCAAATCTCTGTAAAATAATACCTCAGACGATGATAATTGTAACTCAGGTAATCCTATCCCAAGATAGCATATTGTTTAAATTCGGTTGTTGTCTTATAACAACAAAACTCAAAAAAGTAAATTAAAAGGTTAAAGTAATTTTCCTTTTCCATTGTTATTTTTATGCTCTAATTATTTACGATATTCTACTATTATTTCTGAAGTACGTTTTAATGCTTTTGCGTTAGCCTAGTGTAAATTTAACCAACATCAGATTTTTCATTTTTGGCGATGACGTAACAAACCAGCAACATAAACAATTTCTAATATAAAGCAACTCATTTTATTTGAAATCATTTTTCATAAACTTCAGAACTGTAAACCGAAGAAATATAAATGTACTGTATTTAGCGTTTTTCGGCGACTTATTGCTTGCACCCAGCAAACTGAAACGTGCACAAGTTTTTCGTAAGATCAGTGGATTCATATATAAGCCGACCTCCATGATTTAGCTTCAGAAGAAATTTTTAAAAGTTCTCGGCTTATACAAGGAAATATACGATAATTATTCTCTGATAGGCAAATAATACTTTTTTTTTTTAAATTTAAAAATATAAACATCCCAATTTCTTGTGCAAAAAACGTAGAGCAAAGGCAAAAAGTCTGTTTTTCACTGATCCTGATCATAGCGGTTCTTTACAGTCTTTACAAATACAATATAGTTCTAACACAATTTTTATCGTAACATTTTCGGCCTTAGGTTTTGGTTTTGTATTTTCTTTTATTGCAAAATAATTTTCTGACATTTAATAAAAATTTAATAAAGTAATATCAGCGATTAAGTACCATGAGTTTTTTTTTTTTTTTTTCTTTTCTTTTTTAAGAAATTTTACAGTAAATAGTATTACAATGGATTTAAATTTCTTTTCAGATTAGAATAATTTTAGTTTAAATAAAAAAAAAAATTAAGCTTAATCATACGTTTCAATGTCCCTGAAAATTTAATGCGGAAGTAAGAAAGACACCGTAAAATGATCGTATCCTATTATGTTAATTAAATTTATGCAACCAAGAATTGTTGTGTCAAAGGACGATAGATATTGTCTACCTAAAAATGTTATGTTTGCATATAGATTTTTGTCATATGCACGCCTTTCATTTACTTTAAAATATTTAATGTCTTAAACTAAATATATTTTATAAATATTCTTATTTGATTTTTTTAAAAAATTTTAAATAATACAATTGTTTTCATATCAATAAAGTTTATAATTTTTCGCTCGATAAATATTTGAAACACATTTATAAATTGAACCCAACAATAAGTAAAAGTGACCTCACATTTATTATTAATAAAATTGCGTTGTTGTCAAAAAGTTCTTATAGATTAATTAAATAAATACATTCCCTTTAAAATATACATCTAGCAATAGCAAAGTTTTATTCATTAGTTTTCAATTCACTAATTTTTATAAGCATTTTTTTCCATAAGCATATTAATTTGTTGTCAATAACATTAAATTGTACGCAAGCAGAGCCTATAATAACTGCAAAAAATGCGAACTGTAGCAATTTGATAAATTGACTTTGATTTAGTATATTATTAAAAACAATAAAAGGATTTAATTATATTATTATAGTAAATCGTATATTATATTTCTTTTCAGAATAATATATAGTTTATTAATCAAATAATTTTAGTTAAATTGTAGTTTTATTAAATAGTTTTTAAAAATAGTTATTGAAAAAAAAACCTATTTTTTAAAATAGTTTTTAAATAAACTTTTAAAAATATCTTTTAAAAATTAGTTTCATTAAATAGTCTTTTTATAAATATTTATTTATTTATTATTAAATTAAATTATTTTTTAATAAATATATTATTTATTTATTTATTAAATGGTTTTAACTGGATTTAAAACTATTTAATTTTTAGTTTTTATTTTATTAAATAGATATTTTAAATAGTTTAACATCATTTTATTAAAATATTTTTTAAATTGTTTATATTATTTTTTTATTTAATAGTTTATTATTATTAAATAATTTTAATTTATTTTTTTTTAAATAGTTTTAAATGGATTTTATTAAATAGTTTTTTTTTTATTTAGTTATATATTTTTATTTTTTAAATAATTTATTTTAACATTCTTTAAATAGCTTTCTAACTCTATATTTGAACACATATCATGTGTAAAGATAATTATTTTAAAATTAAGCAAATATTTATTTCAGGTAAACACGATTAGTAAAGATATATCTAAGGTCCCGAAGTCAGTTAAATTTTCAAGATTTTGAACAAACGATTACAATAATTGAATTCAGGCAAGCTATTTAACTAATGGTAATAAGTCTCTTTTACACCGCAGGTAATAATTATCAGTGAGAATTATGTATTTTTGAAAATATCCTGTATTATAAGGATAATTATTCTGAAATTACTAGAATATTTATTTCATATAAACACATTTAGTATAATCAAATGATTTGGATGAACGATTAAATAACAAAAGCTTTATATTTTGAATATTAAATAAATGATCAAGTCTCTAAAATCCGGAACTAGTCAATTGAATTCATATGCAAATTTTGAATAAACTATTCGAATTCATGTTAGCAATTTAATAAATAATAACAATGAAAACCCTTCGTAGACAATGATTATCCATAGAATTTTTATTTCAACATAGTCTATATAGTAAGGATAATTATCCTGAAATTATTAGAATATTTATTTCATATAGGATAATCAAATGATTTGGATGAACGATTAAAAAACAAAAGCGTTATATTTTGAATATTAAATAAATGATAAAGATGTCTCTAGAATCTGGAACTGATCAATTGATTCATATATAAATTTTGAATAAACTATTCGAATTCAGGCTAGCAATTTAATAAATAATGTCAATGACCCTCGAAGACGATGAATATCCGTGAAACTCTTATTTCAAAATATCCTATATTGTAAGGATAATTATTCGAAGTTATTAGAATATTTATTTTGTATAAACACATTTAGTATAATCAAATAATTCGGATGAACGATTAAATAACAAAAGCTTTATATTTTAAATATTAAATAAATTATAAAGAAGTCTCTTGAATCCCGGAACTGATCAATTGAATTCATATGTAAATTTTGAATAAATTATTTGAATTCAGGTTTCGTGAACATTGAATATCTGTGGAATCTTTATTTCAAAATATCCTATATTGTTGGAATAATTATTCTAAAATAACGCGGATATTTATTTCATATAAACAAATTTAGTATGGTCGAATAATTTGGATGAACAATTAAACAACAAAAGCATCAGAGTTTGCATATTTAAAATGTGCTATAAAGATATTTATGAAATTCTAATTAGCAAGTAATGATAACAATGAATAACTCTCTTACATCGCAGACAATGATTATTCACAAAATTAAGATTCCATTTTATTATAATATTGAACTATCTTAAGTAAACCAATGAACACATTTAATATAGTCAAATGATTTAGATGAACGATTAAAAAGCAATAGCTTTATATTTTGAATATTAAATAAACGATAAAGATGTCTCTAGAATTCGGAACTTGTCAATTGAATTCATATGCAAATTTTGAATAAACTATTCGAATTGAAGTTAGCAATTTAATAAATAATAAGACTGAAAACCCCTCGTAAATAATGAATAGTGAAATTCTTATTTCAAAATATCCTATATTGTTGGAATAATTAATAATGTGAATATTTAGTTCCTATAAACAAATGCAGTTTTCTCTAAAATAATGTGCATATAAACAAATGCAGTTTTCTCTAAAATAATGTGAATATTTATTTCATATAAACAAATGAATATTTATTTCATATAAACAAATGCAGTATAGAATATTTATTTCATATCAAATAATTTTCTCTAAAATAATGAATATTTATTTCATATAAACAAATAGTATACAATTTGAATGAACAATTAATTAACAAAAGCGTCAACATTTGCATATTTAATAAGCGTTAAAGATAATTATGAAATTCTAACTAGCAAGTAATGATAATAATGAATAACTTTCTTACATCGCAGACAATGATTATTCACGAAATTAAGTCTCCATTTTATTATGATGCTAAACCGTCTTAAGCAAACCAATAAAGCAAACTCTCTCATCAGCAATTAGAAACCTCATACAAACAGATACTTTAATTTGGGCCGCCGCGTGGATGATAGAATACTCCTTAGAGAATGCTTAGTAGATTCGAACCAGACAGCAATGGTCTCTCTTCCACCATATATCACAAAACGGTAGAATGCTAGACTCTCTACAATAAAGCCGAAAGTGCTGTTATTCTCCAAACTAATCTCGAGATTCGTCGACCAGGGAAACGAACGGTTATGGTAATTTAAATATAGCTTCCCGCCAACGAAGTCTGCGAGTATAAAACTCATAAATATGCAGAGGACTTGAAAGATCAGTGTCTTGAAGTATATACAACAAACACATCAAAGAAGCGGAAGACCGTTCGTCATTACCTCCATTTTTCTGCTCTTTTACGCCCAAATTCTAATAAACAAACAAGATATGTTGTGTTATTCTTCAGATTTATTTGTGTTTCTGAGGAATATGAAAATAAATGAAGTCCTCAAAGGAGTTTAAATATGGATAGAAAGTTTAGCTGCGAAACAATCATGGCATTGAATTGCTCCAGGCTTTGATGTTTTGCAGCTATTTAAGACCATAAAATATAAGTGTCTTCCAGCAAAAGCGATAAATATAATTTTTAACGTGTTGTAGAAGCCAGTACTAGGTTTTCCTTTCCATTTAATTTTTAAAACTTTTTTCCCTTGAGTTGTAAAAATGAAAACCAATTCGATATATTCGAATATAAAATCTAATATTTTTATATATATTCTGAATATATTTTTAATTGTTTGATGTTTTCTGATTATTTGAGAAATATTGTTCGGAGGATATCTTATTCTTTTTCTTTCTGCTAAAATAAGGATAAATTTATTATTTTTATTTCGTTTTAAGTAAATAATTCAGTATATTTTAAGTTACGACTGATATACAGTTTTTGATATTACTTAAAATAAACGTTAAGCACAGCACTAATAGACAGAAAAAACACAAAACTGACAACAATTTTAAGCGTTAAAATACGTTATTTTGTAAGAAAATAATACCATGAATATATTATGGTAAAAAACAAGGTTCAAATTGTTCTTAGCTAATCTTTTATAATTTTTCTACGTCGTGTTTCATAAATATACTAGTATGAATAATAATTCGCCTACTTTAATATCATCCGCTTTAAAATAACGATAATATTAATGGCAGGATTTGACTTTTTAAAAAGAAAATAAATCTTTCCATCGAAAAAAAAAACCTTGAATGACATGAATTTAAAAAACTTGTACTATTAATTTTGAACTTCAAATTAAAGTTAAAGTTTTCATAACTTTGAAGTCAAAGAACAGAATAAATATAGCAACAAAAATAGAATGATTTTGAATCCAAACATTTTTGAATATTTCTATAAAAGCAACCAATTAAAAATCAGAGAAGCTTCAAGGGGTTTTATATATATATATATATATATATATATATATATATATATATATATATATATATGTATAATCATTTATCAAACAAACCATAATGCAAACCAAGCCAACGATCAATCAAAAATATTTATACAGATTACAAGAATCACGTGTCTTGGCAAGTATTTAGAAGAGCTGAATTGACAAGACTCTTTCAGAATCGTTGGTGTTCAAAAGGAACTCATTGTATTTGCTGGCTTTGTTGAAACTGCGATTTCAAAAATGCTGAACCAACAAGATTTTCAAAAGCTGAGATCTCTGGAGTATTAAATTCATGTAAAAATTATGCAAACAGCTTGAATAAAAAGAATCATATCGGTATAAAAACGATATTTGATGATAGAGATCAAGATATTTTTGAAACATATTTCTGAAGAAGAATTAAGTACGTAGAGACTCACAGTTTCATTCTATATTGATAATGTTTCAACCATATAAACAAAAATTATTAAAATTAATAATTTACAGTTTTTGAATAACATATTATATTCATATTAATAGAAGAGTATTATTTTGCAGTTCCTCTTATTTTTTAAATCATTTTGGGCTTTAAAAATGTTGCATTTCTTGACCACTTTCTAAGGGACAACGCCACTATAGTCGATTAACATTGTTATTGACAACGATTATCGTTATTCCCATCATTATTGGCATTGACATCGATTAACATTGTACCATTGTTATATCGATTAACACAGCATCAATAACATTAATCCCCCTAGGATGATGAAAGGACCTATTCATGAAAAACAATTTTATATTCTTTGCCAGTTTATATATCTGTAACAATGCAGACAAAATTAGAAAAAAAAAAATAAATATACAAAATAGTTATGTTATCTGTATATGCTGCTTTACTGGTAAATTACGGATTTCAGATATACTAGTATTTCACATATTTTACTAATGCAGCAAGTATTTTTTACTCAATTTGTGCCATGATATTTTGGAAGATTTTTGAATTCGATTTTTATGATAGTCACCGACACTGTCTAAATAGTTATACATAATTTATATATTGTTACAAGGCAATCTTACATAATATAACCAGTCTTGTTCACAAATGCAGCGAGGTTATTGTTTTAATTGTTGAGGGATTTTTGGTAAATAGTTTTCCAACATATTAAAAAATATCAAATAGAATAAACTTAATTATTTTAAGAAAATCCTAAACGTACATGTATATTTCATTCTTTCTAATAAGGCTATTATGCGGCCAGATAGCCGAATGTCTAGCTCTCGGTGCCACAGGTTTCGGGTTCGAGTGTTGGCGGTGCAACGAATGTTTGTAGCGGTTCGGAATCCACTTTAAACTGTAGGTCCCGGTCTAATATGACTGTAAAGCATAGGGCTGACAACCCTACTCTGTAAAAATAAACCATCTCCTGTCTCGAAATCTGCCAGTGGGAAACCAGGGGTACTTCATGGGCGCCAGAGAGTTAGTTAATAATATTATATTGAGAATGTGGGTATTTAGCGTTATTATATATATATATATATATATTGCATTAAAATAACAACGTGATTGTTTAATCACCTCGACTTGATTAGGTGCTTTTAGATTTTTGCTTGCCGTAATAATGAAACTACTTTTGTTTAGTAGAAGAATAAAAAATATATTAATGTGACGGGAAGTCTATTGTCGTCTCGTTACAGTTTAATTAAAAATTTTAAACAATTTTGATAGAAAGCAACAAAAACTGTCGGCACTTTTTTGTATTTTTAATCAAAAAAATCTTATCATTTCAAACTTTTCAGAGCAGATAAGAAAATAATAATAATCCGGATTATTTTAGAACTGGGATAGACAGACTGTGGTTCGTTGTGGTTCTTAAAGCAGTCAGCCCCTTCACACTTCAGTTTTAATTAAAGATGAAAGGTGTTTTTTTTTTTTTAAAGATTTTGTTGAAAGATTATAACTTGGAGCATGATCGAACTTTAGTTTAATAGAAAGAGTGTTTTTGTTATATTAAAATTTGTTAAACTAAAAGTAAAATTTAAATATCAGAAAAATATTTTAATCAACGTTCAACCTTTTTCAATACCGTGCTAACTTGGATGCTGGTTCCATATTAACGTGTTTCTAAATTTCTTTGATACTTATTTTCGAAAACTAATCTCCATTTTAAAATTGTGGCAATTTTGTGATATAGTTGTTGTTTTTCTAATACATTAAGTTATGCAACCTTGTTTGGATCGACATTTACTTTGGTTTCAAAAGGAAAATTCCCAAAAATTGTGATTGTGAAATAACTAGAATTTTTAATTATTTATGTTTTTATTAATGATAATTTTTATTATTTATATTTTTATCAATTATTTTTTTACCTTATTGAGTAATTGTTACGCAAATTTACAAGTTTATGGTCATGTTATCGAAATTTTTCTGATTTTCCCTTAATTTCGGGGGACATTTGTCTGATTTTTCCTTAATTTTTGGGGAAATGTTTTTCTGATTTTTCTTAATTTTTGGGAAATGTTTTTCTGATTTTTCTTAATTTTTGGGAAAAAAATTTCTGATTTTTCTGATTTTTTTCTGATTTTTTCCTTAATATTTGGGAAAAAGTTTTCTGATTTTTTTTTCTTAATTGTTTGGGGGAAAATTTCTGATTTTTCCTTAATTGTTTGGGAAAATTGTTCATGTAATTGTTTGGGGAAAATTTTTCTTTTTTCCTTATTTTCTCCTTAATTTCATTTGTAATGAAAATTTTTAGACGCTATTATAAGAAAATCGATAAATAATAAAAAAAAAAAAAAAAATTGATTCATCCTTTTGCGCTAGATTTCTGCAAAAATAAGTTTGAATATTAAAACTTTATCACTCATATTCTATACTATATTCTTTACATACTCTATATTTATGTTTTATTCTTTTTATTTATGTTTTATTATACGATACAACTTTTTTCACTATATATATAAAGAAATGAAATAAATATATATTGAAAAATGTCCTAACTTTTTGTGTTTGTGTGGCCTGCGGTCAAGTTACAGTGAGTAATGCGGTCCGCATCCTCCACAATCCTTTCCCACCCTGTTTTAGAACCATCAAATTACCTCCTTTCCTTACCGGAACTTAATTAAAGTTTGGCAGCGCTGTCTACAAAAAATAAAAATGTTTACTCTTGGAAGCTTATCTATGTGGCATTGAAAGAACTTTCAAATAAACTTCTTAAATATACTTCCAGTTGTTTATTTACGCAAAATTAAAATATTCTCGAGTTTATTTTATTTCTTTCTAAAAATTTGATCTTAGTGGCGTGTTTTTTTAAACATTTGTTGTTCTTCTACAGAGGTTTAATAGGAGGATCATAATTTAAACGAGCGCTGAAATGTTAATTAACAGGTTTAATTTTAAAAGAATTCAACGTATTCACATTCTTTCTTTCTCACGATATGTTTTACTCTGACTTCAATTATGCGGGCGGCCTGATGGCCAATTGCCTAGCGCTCTGGCAGTCGGTATCACAGGCTTTAGGTTCGAATCTTGGTGGTGGCATGGATATTTGTTAGTGGTTCGGAATAAACTTTCAAGTGTAGATCCCAGTCTAATTAGTCCAAAGTGTGTATAAAATGACAGTAGAGCGGCAACCAAACCAAATCAAATATGCGGCCTGATGATAAATTAATTGGCTAGCGCTCTGTCCTTTGGTACCACAGGCTGCAGGTTCAAACCCTGGCGGTGGCATGGTTGTTTGTTAGTGGTTCGGAATGTACGTTAAACAGTATGTCCCGGTCTAATTAGCATAAAGTGTGCAAAAATAACCGTAGAGTGACAAACCAAATAAACTTCAATTATATATTTTTCTATTTCTATATTTTCTATTCTATTTCTATATTTCTATATTTTTCTTTTTTTTTTTCTGGCCTGCAGATTTATCCTGCTTATTCCCATTGAAAACACGATAAATTTCTGTTCGTCTAACTAGATGCATTTTGATTGAGTTTATCCATGTTAGAATCCGAGGGTTCTGAATGGAGTTTTCTCGACCAGAATGCTAGGGCTTTGAATAGAGTTTCTCCAGATTAGACTGGCGGTGGAATGGATGTTTGTTAATGATTCGGAATCCATGTTAAACAGTAGGTCACCGTTTAATTAGTCTAAACTGTGCATAAAATGGCAGTAGAGCGACAAAAACCAAACCAATCTCTAGAACAGAATTCCAAAACTTTGAATGAAGCTTTTCTAGATAAGAGGCCCAAGGCTGTAACCACCAGGCTGTTCTTGTACAAATTTGTAGAATGTTTGAACAGTGTTTCAAATTAACATCTTCAGCATATTATTTTTAAATAAAAATTCTTTTTTATTGTTAAATTACGAATTTTTTCACTTTTATATTGAAAAAGTTTCAGAAAAGAAAATTTTAAAAATAATAGACATATCTAAAAAAAGAAATAACAAATTTTCACGTTGCTGCACTTTTATTTATTTCATGCAAAGCAGAATACTTCAGCAGATTTAGGTCTAACATAATTTTTTAGTAATAATCGAACTTTTTTGTTCGTCTAGCTAGATGGATTTTAAATGGAGTTTCTCCATGCAAGAATTCGAGGGTTTTGAATGGAGTATTCAAAGACCAGAATCCTAGGGATTTGAATAGAGCTTCTCCATATCGGAGTAACGAGGCTTTGAATTAAGCTTTTCTAGATAAGATGCCCAAGGCTCTAATCACCAGATTGTTCCAGTACAAATTAAGCGTTGTTTATTGCTTATACAGTGTTCCAAATTAATTCAGCATATTATTTTTAAATAAAAATTCTTTTTATTCAAATACGAATTTTTTTTCTCTTTATATCAAAAAAGCTTCAGAAAAGTACTTCTGAAAATAATAGACCTAACTTACCTAATAGACCTAACTTACCTTAAAATAATAGACCTAACTAACCTTATGGGTAACATAGGTCCATCGATATGAAAGAAAAAGCTATTATAGAGGAGACACATGTTTTCTTGAATTAATTGTACTTTTA
This sequence comes from Caerostris extrusa, assembly GCA_021605095.1. Classification (NCBI taxonomy): domain Eukaryota; kingdom Metazoa; phylum Arthropoda; class Arachnida; order Araneae; family Araneidae; genus Caerostris; species Caerostris extrusa. The sequence continues at coordinate 105,850 of BPLR01001925.1, forward strand.
TATAACACCTAAACTCAACCCATGGCATATTTCAGATTAGCCGTTTTATGTTTCTGTGATTTCCACAGTAAAATTGCGACAAATGGAACTTTCGAAATAATTCTATTTGCCTTCATGATGCAAATTCAATTCAATTTAATTATTTACTTATGGTTAGCTTTATATTCATATTTATCATTATTACTAAATATATCCGAATTTATTATTATTAATTTCCTATTATTTTTATTATATATATTTTTTATATTTTAGCTGAGGATTTTTTTCTGATGAAATTTTAGATGGATATGAGAGGGATAGTATGAAATTGTAATATCGCTATAATAATATTTTGTTTAAACCAACTAACCAAAATATTCTATTTGCTAAAAATAAAGGTCAATTTCTATTAATGGTACTATCTGCTGGTATCCATGAATTAATTGCGTTTTTCTATTTTTTTACTTTTAATAAGACCCAATAAAATCTTTTTTATCACTCCATAGTAGATTTTTTTTTAATCCTTATTCACGCAAGAATCTTTTTATCAAGCTTATTTAAGCAAGAAATATCGCGTGAATATTTTTCTAACAACCGCTTACTATTTATTTCATATAGCATCCATTGGAACAATAGTTTTCTTTCTGTAGGACGAATTTTGATTAAGGGAGTTTAATTAATAAAATCCTACACTTAAATTGTATATTTATAATTTTTGATATCATCAGTGGGCCTTCTTGTTCTACGCATGTATGTGTATGATGGGTTCACCGACGGATGATGAGAGAAGGACATTACATTCAGAAGCGTTTGTGTTTTGTATAGGAGAAAACACAGACCAGGTGGCCCGCCTGTCGATGCGATATGTTTTACACACTTTGTCGCAATCTCCAATCGAATCTACTCATTTCTGAAAGTAACGGCTGCAATTGACTCCAGTGGAGGATTCGGTCGTGTCTCTTGCAAGCTAGCTCGCATGTTATCTTTGTACCACAAATTGGACAATAAATGCATGTTATGGCTTAATAGAATGATCATTGTCATGACTGTCAGAAAAACAATGGTTTTGTTTCCCGCCTTCGCTTTATTTGATTAGTTAAAATGGTAAACCAACATGTGTTTTTGCAATATTCATTTTTCGCCGTAATAAGACAGATGCATTTTCAAATTATATTTCTTTCATGTGTAAAAAACAGTGGACCAAAATTTCTTTCAGAAGATCGCTGAAATGCAATTTTCATCCGCAATTTTCTTTAAGTAGTATTTTAAGAAAAAAATAAAATAACAGACAACATTTTTTTATTTATCTTGTAACATCCAACAATTTACAACATAAACAAGATTTTTTATTTATCTATGAATAATCAAACAAATATTTCACACTGAATCTGAATTCAATTAAAAATTCGAAATTTTGAAAACTCTTACTTATTTTAGAAAGATAATGGTGTCAAATCTAATAAAATGGATAGAAAATTATGGAATGAATATTTGATTAAAGTAAAGTTATTCTTGATTACTTTATTTCATTAACAAAATAAAAATAAAAAAAACAGATAATATTTTTATTTATCTATGAATCAAAATCAAAAAAAAAAATATTCTACCCTAAATCTGAATTCAATTAAAAATTCGTAAATTTTGAAGACTCTTACTTATTTTAGAAAGATAATGGTGTCAAATCCTAATAAAATGGATAGAAAATTATGGAATGAATATTTGATTAAAGTAAAGTTATTCTTGATTACTTTATTTCATTAACAAAATAAAAATCAAAAACAGATAACATTTTTATTTATCTATGAATGCTCAAAAAAATATTCTACACTAAATCTGAATTCAATTAAAAATTCGTAAATTTTGAAAACTTACTTATTTTAGAAAGATAATGGTGTCAAATCCTAATAAAATGGATAGAAAATTATGGAATGAATATTTGATTAAAAGTAAAGTTATTCTTGATTACTTTATTTCATTAACAAAATAAAAATCAAAAAACAGATAACATTTTTATTTATCTATGAATGCTCAAAAATATTCTACCCTAAATCTGAATTCAATTAAAAATTCGGAAATTTTGAAACTCTTACTTATTTTAGAAAGATAATGGTGTCAAATCCTAATAAAATGGTTAGAAAATTATGGAATGAATATTTGATTAAAAGTAAAGTTATTCTTGATTACTTTATTTCATTAACAAAATTAAAAATCAAAAAAAAAAACATAACATTTTTATTTATCTATGAATGCTCAAAAATATTCTACCCTAAATCTGAATTCAATTAAAATTCGTAAATTTTGAAGACCCTATTTTAGAAAGAAATCTCCTAATAAAATGGATAGAAAATTACGGAATGAATATTTGATTAAAGAAATTTTGAAAAACAAAATCTCAAAAACAGATAACATTTTTATTTTTGAAGAAAGATAAAGGTAAATTTTGTGACAGATTCTAATAAAATGGATAGAAAATTACGGAATGAATATAGAATATTTCATTAACAAAATAAAAATCAAAAAACAAATTTTTATTTATCTAAAAAATACCCCTAAAAATAGTTTCCTGTATAGAAAATTACGGAATGAAACTGATTCTATTCATTATTTATTTCATTTCAAAATCAAAAAAACAGATAACATTTTTTTTATCTTCAGCTCAAAAATTTTCTCCTAAATTTCAATTAAAAATCAACCGAAAACAGTATCCTAATAAAAATATAGATTCATTTCATTAACAAAATCAAAATTAAGGAATGCTCAAAAATATTCTTCCAAATCTGAATTCTAAAAAATAACTTTAGAAAGTACCTTGGATACAGAATATTTCTTAAAGAGTTTAATTATCTCAAAAATATTCTACCCTAAATCTGAATTCAATTAAAATTCGTAAATTTGAAGACTTTACTTACTATTTGGTTAAAAAAAAATGAATGCTCAAAAAATATTTACTATTTGAATTCAAAAAAAGAGAACACACTAAAAATATTTCAGATTCTAATAAAATGGTAGTTATAGCTTGATTAAAAAAAAAATATTGAACTCAATTTTTTTTTATTCTATATCTCCAGATTTTTTTATGAAACCCCTTTTTTTTTCGTTTTAAAATGGCAGAATATAATGAAGCTCTTTTTTTCTATCATGTCCCTTTTTTTTCAGGGAGAACTAGTTTTTTTTTTTTTTCATGGGCATCATTTATCATTTTCTCGTTAAATCTGACCGACATTAATTAATAACTGTTTTGCAAAATTTTTATTTACTTTTGCCAGATCTTGTTAATTAAACACGATTTTCTGAGCGGTGAGTTATGAACCTTTTCAATCATCGAAATAGACTTATCGATTAAGACTTGACTGTAGTTGTCTGAAACGCTAATTGCATGACATCAAATGCTTCGTAAATTAATACGTCTGAAGCGAAGCACCCGCATGTCATAAATCTGCATATGTATGCCTTCTATAGTACGGATTGTAAAGCGTCCGATCACATTTATGGTCGAGTGCGTTGCGTTTCAATGTGGAGCTGTCAAGTATGGTGATGTCAGACTTTTGTATTAAATGCAGCGACCTTATCCATGTTGGTAATGAAGTTATTCTATAACACGTACGATGGCTGTCCAAATATTATAATTTTCAGATAATGGTTTTTTTAATATATGAAGAAAATTATTTAGTATTTAAGGAAAATAAATTTATTGTATTATATTATAATGGCCATATAATAAATGAAGACCATTACATAAGGACAATTATAATAAATACATTATATAGTTTATTATAATGGTCTTTAGATCTTGGTTTAATATAAGATCTCATATTACATGCCGTTTAAAAATGAATAATATAATATAGTAATCAAAATAAATAATTAATGCAATTAATAAGTGTTGCAATATTTGTTTTCAGTAATCAGTGCAAAAATGATTAATTAAATCCTTTTTATTTATCGATATTTTTATATCCATGCCTAAAATATTTGTTCACATACATATGGGGATTAATATACATATATGTATGTAATGTTGGTATATTAATGCTCATATATACACTGAAGTGACAAAAGTCATGGGATAGCAATATGCAAATTTTCAGATGGCAGTAGCATCGCGTAGAACAGGTATAAATGCGCAGTGCTTTCGCAGGGCTTTCATTTCTGTTCAAGTTATTCATGTGAAGAGGTTTTGACGTGATGATGACCGCACGACGGGAATTAACAGACTTTGAACGCGGAATGTTAGGTGGAGCTAGACGCATGGGTCATGCCATTTCGGAAATCGTTAGGGAATTCAACATTCCCAGATCCACTGTGTCAAGAGTGTGCCGAGAGTATGAAATTTTAGGCCTAACATCCCACCATGGACAGCGCAGTGGTCGACCGCCTGCACTTAACGACCGAGACCGGCGACGTCTGCAAAGAGTCGTAAATTCTAACAGACAAGCAACACTGCGTCAAATAACGCAGAAATCAATGTGGGACGTACAAGGGACTGGTCTGTTAGAACTGTGCGAAGAAATTTGGCTTTCTTGGGCTATTCCAGCAGAAGACCGACTCGAGTGCCTTTACTGACAGAACGACATCGCTTGCAGCGACACTCGTGGGCACGTGAGCATATCGGTTGGTCCCTAGATGAATGGAAAACCGTGGCCTGGTCCGATGAGTCACGATTTCAGTTGGTAAGAGCTGATGGTAGGGTTCGAGTGTGGCGCAGACCCCACGAAGCCATGGACCCAAACTGTCAGCAAGGTACTGTTCAAGCTGATGGTGTCTCCGTAATGGTGTGGGCTGTTTTTCATGGCATGGACTTGGTCCTCTGGTGCGACTGGACCGAACATTGACTGGAAATGCTTATGTTCAGCTACTTGGAGATCACTTGCAGCCATTCATGGACTTCATGTACCCAAACAACGATGGAATTTTTATGGATGACAATGCGCCATGTCACCGGGCCACAACTGTTCGCGATTGGTTTGAAGAACATTCTGGACAATTCCAACGAATGATCTGGCCACCTAGATCGTCCGACATGAATCCCATCGAGCATTTATGGGACATCATCGAGAGGTCTGTTCGTGCCCAAAATCCTGCACCATCAATGCTTTCACAATTATGGACGTCTATCGAGACAGCATGGCTCAATATTCCTGCAGAAGACTTCCAACGACTTGTTGAGTCCATGTCACGTCGAGTTGCTGCACTTCGCCGGGCAAAAGGAGGGCCCACACGATATTAAGAGGTATCCCATGACTTTTGTCACTTCAGTGTATATATATATATATATATATGTTTTATTAAAGACAGCGAGGTTATCTATGTTGTAATGGAATTATTCTACCACACGTACGATAGTTGTACTAACTTACATTATTTTCATATAATGATATTTGAAATATATAAAGAAAAGCGTTTAGTATTTAAGTAAGATGCATTTATTGTACAATATAGTGGTATTTTGATATTTGTTTAGTACAAAATCCCATATTACATGCCGTTTAAAAAAATAATATAATATAGAAAATAAGTAAATAAATATATAATGCAATTAATAAGTGCTTCAATATTTTTTCAGTATCAAGTCCAAAAAGAATCAATAGAATCCTTTTTATTTATTGATATTTTTTATATCAATGCTTAAAATATTTGTTCACAAACATCTGTCGTTCAAATAGTGCATTTAATGTATTACTTAGCAACTGTTTCGTGCAATTTTAACATATAGCAGGTTTTTTGGCAATAAACATCGTATAGATAAAAAAATATCTAAATATGTATTCTGAATTCAGCATGTTATTGATTTATCTTCTATACTTTTCTTCGCAATAATATTGAAAACATTGATTAAAAAACTTTTCTAATATTTTCATATTTATTTTTTATTAAAATAAACTGGATCCTGTTTCTTGTTAATTCTTCAGCAAAATCTGAAAATCTTTTAAAACAGACTACCAAATGTACTTAGAAATTTAATTGGCAGTCTGACATTGATTAACATTGATTAAAAAACTGTTCTAATAATTTCATATTTATTTTTTTATTAAAATAAGACTGGAACCTGTTTCTTGTTAATTCTTCAGCAAAATCTGAAAATCTTTAAAACAGACTACCAAATGTACTTAGAAATTTAATTGGCAGTCTGACATTGATTAACATTGATTAAAAAACTGTTCTAATAATTTCATATTTTTTTTTATTAAAATAAAAACTGGAATCTGTTTCTTGTTAATTCTTCAGCAAAATCTGAAAATCTTTAAAACAGACTACCAAATGTACTTAGAAATTTAATTGGCAGTCTGACATTGATTAACATTGATTAAAAACTGTTCTAATAATTTCATATTTATTTTTTTATTAAAATAAAACTGGAACCTGTTTCTTGTTAATTCTTCAGCAAAATCTGAAAATCTTTTAAAACAGACTATCAAATGTACTTAGAAATTTAATTGGCAGTCTGACATTGATTAACATTGATTAAAAAACTGTTCTAATAATTTCATATTTATTTTTTTATTAAAATAAAACTGGATCCTGTTTCTTGTTAATTCTTCAGCAAAATCTGAAAATCTTTAAAACAGACTACCAAATGTACTTAGAAATTTAATTGGCAGTCTGACATTGATTAACATTGATTAAAAACTGTTCTAATAATTTCATATTTATTTTTTATTAAAATAAAACTGGAATCTGTTTCTTGTTAATTCTTCAGCAAAATCTGAAAATCTTTAAAACAGACTACCAAATGTACTTAGAAATTTAATTGGCAGTCTGACATTGATTAACATTGATTAAAAACTGTTCTAATAATTTCATATTTTTATTTTTTATTAAAATAAAACTGGAATCTGTTTCTTGTTAATTCTTCAGCAAAATCTGAAAATCTTTAAAACAGACTACCAATTAAATTTCTAAGTAAAATAGATAAATGGCTGCCACATTTATTTCGCGAACCATGGTGTAACATACATACCTTGAACATACCATCTCAGTTAGAGGTCGGTTAAACTTATCCAAGAGATCGGTGAGTTTAGATAAAAAAAAAATTTTTTTTTATTTTCTTTAACAGCAAATACAATACAGTACTTCTCATAAGAATTTATTCAAAAATTATAATAATATTCATCTATGTTTAGGAATAGAAATAACTTTTTTTCAGTCATGTAACAATTTAATTCAGAGACCAACCATATTCACATTGGCTTGTTTTTAATTACAAAATTTGAAGCTTACTCTACAGTAAGACGTATCTTATTACTTAATGTGCCTAGAAAAAGTACATTAAGTAATTATTATTGTTATTGTATCATGTTTTTAATATAATTGATTAATTTGGGTTTGATTTCAGGCATTAAAAATATTCTGCGAAAATACATTCCGTGGCTTTCATTTTACTGGCGAAAGAAGTCTGGGTTTTCATCCTACTCATAAAATTTATCTATGGAATGTGTAAAAACCCTTGATCTAGAAACTTATTTTTGCTATGAATATTTATATAAAGTAAAAATAAAATCCACAATCCGTATCGATCAATTTAACAAAGAAGTAGAAATCCCTCATAGTTGACATAAAAATATTTCTTATAAATAATTCTTATCAATTTTCACTTTTTTTCTTTGAAATATTCTATTTGCTTTTTTTTTTTCATTCGAGATATGTTTTGATATGAATTAAATAATTTTTTTGATCCATGATTTATTAATAAGCAGTATTTATAATCCATTTCTAAATAAAAACAACTTCTTTAAAATTATTCAACAAAATTTATCACGCTAAGACTAGGTCTGAAATGACTAGGTGAAAAGCAAGTTGAATGTAATACTTATATCCTTCTTCCTTCTGACCCTAGAGAATTCTGAATATTCTAGATATTCATTGTTGTAGTAGTAAGAGACCTAAAGTAATGCCCGTCATTCGAAAAATAACAACTTTGGAACAGATTGAAGTCTATGCAGTTTAGAATCTGTAACTTGGTTGCTTACTCAGAGAGAGTGTATGAAGTGAGGCTGTTCTCTGTATAGTGAGTATGCATAAAGTTAGGCTGTTCTCTGTATAGTGAGTATACATAAAGTGAGGCTGCTTTTTGTGTAATGAGACTGTTCTCAATATAGTTAGTATATAGATAATTATAGTGTATAGAGTATAATATCTATATAATGAGTATACATAAAATGAGACTGTTCTCTATATAGTGAGTATATATAAAGTGAGACTGTTCTCTATATAGTGAGTATACATAAAGGGAGACTGTTCTCTATATAGTGAGTATATATAAAGTGAGACTGTTCTCTATATAGTGAATATATATAAAGTGAGACTGTTCTCTATATAGCTAGTATATATAAAGTGAGACTGTTCTCTATATAGTGAGTATATATAAAGTGAGACTGTTCTCTATATAGGAGTATATATAAAGTGAGACTGTTCTCTATATAGTGAGTATATATAAAGTGAGACTGTTCTCTATATATTGAGTATATATAAAGTGAGGCTTTTCTATATAGTGAGTATGCTTGTGAGGCTGTTCTCTATTTAGTGAATATACATGTGAGGCTGTTCTTTGTATAGTGAAGCTCTTCTCTGTATAGTGAGGCTTATATAGTGATGCTGTTCTGAGTTGTCATGTGTTTTTTTCATTCATCAGGCGTTCCTGTTTATATTGCCAATTCTATTTTTAAGTGAAATGGACGTGTTATGAGAGAACTCGCTGGACAAGCATCAGAGTGCAGTGTTCTAAACATCACTGAATAAAAGGAATTGGCAGTTACAAAGCATAATTAAATTTCATTAAAATTTGCAAAATTAACTGGCAGAAATATTTATTATGCAATGTTGCGATCCTAAATTAAGAATGTTTTACTGGGAATTACAATTTTGTTATTAATTACGTTGAAAAATAAAGGTATCAGAAGTAAAACATGATCAAAAGTCCGAATTGTAATGTTTATTTCTAATACATGACATGCTTAATGAAAATGCAAGCGACGAACTTTTCTTAAATGTTATTAAAATGCTTTCAATAACGCTTAATACTTCTTGTTTCTATATTAATCTGATTATAAAATAATTTAGCCTTTTACTGAAATTTGAATTTTAATACGATTATAAGAACTTCCATTCCTGAAAACTAATTCCTAATAATTCGTAAAAATAAAAACATTTTTTAAAAAAATAAAAATAATTAAACATTTAAAAAAAAATAATAAATAAAAAAATAAAAAATAATTTTAAAAGACAGTTTTGATGGTAGTCAGAAAAAAAAAAAAAAATTAACTTTTAATTACCCGTGATTTTGTAAATTAAATTTAATGAAGATTACGTTAAAACTATAGGAATTCCAACTTTATTCAAGCGATAAAAATTCTAATTCATCACTTTGAATATGAAACGAATTAATTTTTTTTTTTTTAACCAGACAATTTTTCTCGAAATTACTTTTGGGAAAAAAATTAGAAACATTTTTTTTCAAAAAATTAATTATAATTTCCTCTCACATATTTCAAATAAATTCAGTCAACATCAAAAATGTATTGATTTACTTAGGGGAAGCCTGAATTTATTTGGGACAATTAAAACGCTTTAAAGCCTGCGAGTAATTTAATCTTCATTTTTAGAATTCCTGATTATTTTCTGGTAGCGTTTTATCTTTCAACAAATAATTAATTATATTTTATTCGCAAAATGAAGCCTTATTTAACGTACATACTAACGCCCTCAAAAAAAAAAATAAAAAAAAAAAAAAAAGACTCAAAATTCGTATCACAAAACTAAATGAGCGGAAAACATATTCACTGAAGCGTGTTTGTTTTTATTCCTTGTTTGATTTTACTGTTTCATTTTTCTGTAGCGTGTTTTCTTGAACTAAATGTCATAGTGTCAGCTTTTTTTCTATTACGCCATTTATTTCCGCAAAGATAAGCAAAATTTTGTAATTGTTTAGTTTTTGTTTGCATGAATGGAAAAATTCAAAGAGTAAAATTGTTTAGTGAAACTTTGCTCTTGGTCAGGGAGGTCTTTGTGGTTTCATTTCACTTACATAACAGTTACGTGCTATTCATCGTTAAATTTCTGTATGAATTAAATTAGTGTTATCTAACAAGTAAAATTAATTGTGTTACTTTGAATGAATGATAATTTTTAACGATATTGTATTGTTGTCTAATTCAAATTATAACATTTTTTCAAATGAAATTTTATTTTACCTACATTGAATTTATTGAATTGTATTTTTTTAATGACAAAACGCTCATAAACATCTTTATGCACATATTTGTTTTTCTTTGTGTTTAGGGAAACTTATTAATTAACCTTTAAGGCTTTATTTTAGACAAACATTAACAAATTTAGACAAAATAACATTAGAAGGAAATAATGAACATTAGAGGAATTTTTTTTATTTTACCTTGTTTATGGATTTTAAACTTAGGTAATTTTTTTGAAGGAAGAACGCAGGTACTTACGTATTAACGGTACCTTGGCGACAGACTTGGCGGTTTTTAAGTGTCACCAATCTTTATTATTTGAATAAAAATATTTTGAAAGCGTTTTGATTTTAAATGAAGTGTTTCATATATATTTTATTATTTGGAACAAAAATTTTAAGTGTACATTGGCGCCAAATCTGTAGCTGCGGTTGGCGCATGTCTTTATTGGCGCAACTGTCGCCAAGGTACCGTTAATACGTAAGTACCAGAACGCATTCTCGGCTTATACACGGATCGACTTATATTCGGAAATATATGGTATACTTTTATCCCACAACTATTTAAATACGACTTGCATCCTTTATAAATGAATTATCCTCAGTTAAAATAAAAAGCTTTTAAACACGCATACCTGCACAAATTGGCAATGAAATGAAAATAAATCACTTACAAAAAAACAGTTCTCAAAAATGTTATGCATTAATAATATGTGTTTTCTATGCACATTAAATAATAACATACATCTAAAAGTTAAAATTTTATTATTAAAAGCTACTGTTGTGAATATTTGTGTTGTGTATCTTGACTGAAAGCATTTAACTAGAGGTGTCTGGTAAGACAACACGCGTGCCAGGTTAAAATTTGATTAATTAATTTTTGATTTTTTTTTCCGTGCACCAACTTTCGGAAAACCGTAAATTGGGAAAGATAAATTGTTACAAAGAATACATATTTATGAGAGATATTATAATGATTTTACCAATTTTTATTTTCATTGACTTATAATCAATAGGTTTAGAATAAATGAATAATAAAGATGACGATTTTTCTCGTTCAAGTTCATGTACCTTGATAATATATTTTGGAAGATAGGCGTTTTATCCCAAGGAATATATACCCATGAACCCAAATAGGCAGACACATGGTGAGAGCCCTTTTTTATTTTTAAATTTATTTAGTTTTTATTCAATAAATATTAAAAATCTATTTTTAAATTAAAAATAACTTGATTTACTATTTTCCTTTCAATAATTTTTATTTTATGTGAAATATAGAATCTTCATCTTATTTGTAAATCAATAGCCATATCATCACCATATATATTACGACAAAAATGTTTTATGAAACGGTATTTCATTACAGAGAATGTTTTGAGATAAGGTTATCAATACTCGTTGGAAAAAAATTGAAACGCTTAAAATCTTTACGTGGAATAATAACAGGATTTATGATTTCGAAGCAGATGTATTTATGACAAAAAAGCCCCAAATCCAATTTTATGAAAAGTACACAAACATAACTAAAATAAAAACCGTAATGTTTTATTGACGCTTTTTTATCTCTTGTTTATGTCTACCGAATCGCTAGTCGTAAACTAAAAGACAGCATAAGCTTTAAAAAAAAAATTACAGCCTTGAATTTGTAGAGTGTTTTAAGAAGAAGAAAAAAATAAAATCGATAAACAATTGTCATCTTTGCGGTGAAAATAATGCCCAATGTCTGGGATGTTTGTCTTAAATGCATATATTAAAAACATTTACCAAAAATAAAGTGACGTGATGCTTTCTATTTTGTTAGTATAAAACCTCTCAATGTCAAAAATAATTGACTGTCTTATAAATAATGTAGTCACTCTCTTAGCAATGTACATTAGTAGGTATTAGTCGGTTAAAAAAGTTTAATTCTCTGTACATTAGAGTGTTTTTTAATTTTATGTTGAAATCTAAATTTTCAAGCATTAAGGCAGAATATACGATGAAAGTGTTTTGTATCATCTAAGATTTATAGTTTAATAAATTTATTAAATTAAAATAATTGAATACATTTATCGGAAGTATGACCACATTATATATTTATCAAATAAATAATTATAATTTTTGTAAATTAGATTGTTATTTTCGTATTAAGAAACAGTTTGGTATAAAATAAAAAGTATCTCTGTATAATTATGAAGAAACATTAAGGAAAATCAATATGACAGTATATTTAGGAAAAAAAAAGGAAACAAATTATTCACTCATCTTTTCTAAAGATGAGATGAAAATTGTTTGTCTTGTCAATTTCAAATATCTAAGCTTTGTGAGAAGATAATTTCAATGTAACTTAGCTCTTCCTGGTTAACTTGATCTGCATTTTCTCATCAAGTTGGCAAATGATGGCAAGTTCATAATTCGACGTATTTAGTTTCTTCGTTATTTTTTTTTAACTGTATAACAGAAATAATCACTTTATTTCTCATTGTTCTTTTGATTTATTCATATTTTTAAGTTGCCCAATTAGTACAACAACTATCTAATTAGTCTATAATTTAATTAAATTTTATTTTTCATATTTATTCTTTCAGAGATATAAGTAAAAAATGTAAAAAAATGCTTAAAGTTTTCTTTAAAAAATAGCGGTTTAATTCATTTCGTTATTTATATACATCAAAAAATATATAACTTACTTTGAATTGTTATTTGACAAATTTTCCTTCAAAATTTAACTCATATTATTCTAAGATATTCATAAACTTTAAAAAAAGCAGTTTTAAATCTTTTACTCGACAAATAATAAAGCAGATCTTTCCCTGAGAAATTAAATATCGAACTTTAACGTTGGTTAAAATAATCCTTTAAAGCTTAGAAAATAAGATCTATTTTTGGATTCATTTACATTTTTTGATAATAAAGGCCGTAAATTTGGCTGCAATTACCAAAAATAATTAATTAAGAGAGAAAGTAGTATAAGACATTTTTTCACTTTTTAAAAACATGCACAAACCTAACAGCCAATTCCATGGAATAAATTAGTTTACTTTTTATTCATACAATTATTTATGTTACAAAAAAATTTTATGTATCGATAGATTGTTAGCCATTACCAATATTGTTAAGTTTCTAAAGCACCTTTTATTATCATTTAAGCTTTTTAAAAAAACGGCAAAAATGCAGTTTAACTCACGTCTTTGAGTAGTTTTTAAATCGCCAAATTTAGCGCATTTACCCATTAGCAAAATTTCTTCCTGATTCTGATTATGGGATAGGATTAAATTGAAGATTCTAGACTTGGCGTATTATCCTCCAAAATATTTCGTCGCCAAGGATGTGAATTAAACAGCATTCCAACAAAGACTCTTATATCCAATTTATATTTAATGGCCTGATAATCCCAATAATATAATAATTATTGTTAGAGTATTATTGTTAGTAATGCTGTTAAGTGAAAAGTAGAACATTAATTTGAATTTAACTTGATAATTATGAGAGCAAAGACTAGTTATGTTAAGATTACTTCTAAGATTTATTAAGATTGTTAGTAATGTCATTGAATAAAAAGTGAAATAAAAAGAAATAAAAGGGAGTAACATCCTACAGTTCTGGAAAAAAAAAGAAGATAAAACAAGTGTTGTAAGGAAAAAAATTAGAAAACATAAATTATGTATTTTTGATTATTTGAGAACTTCTTTTTGTAAGTCAGTAAGTTGAAATTGTGTTTTTGATAAATTGGAATTACTTTATATGACACTATCTTTCTCCTTCATATTGTTTAAAAAAATTTCAGTAATTTAAAAATAATATGATGTAAATTATTTATGATGTAAATTTAAACTAAAATTATTAAAAAATGTCTAAAGATTTTAATGATAAGATTTTGTTTTTAAGTCCAATTTTTTTATAATTTTTATTCATTCAAATTTCTTTAAAACATTAATTCGTGCTTTTCATTATTTATCAGTAATTAAATATAATATTTTCACTCACTTATATTACATATATAAGAGAGGTATATTAAAAATATATATATATTATACATATATATGGGGGCCTTATAAATTCGAGCAAAATACAAAAATTCATAATAAAAGAAGTAATGCTAGGAAAAAAATTTCAGTTTGCTCGAATATGTTCAGAGGGACATTGGATTTCTTTTATGTATAAAAATTATTCCAAAAGTAATCGAAAGAGGGTGCTCGTCACACTGACACTTTTTATGTAAATCAGGCTAGTAATAAAACCCCTGACTGGAAATTGATTCATTCATTCATCATAAATGATCACGTTGAGCTTGCATTGCAGGAAAGACATGCGTTACCTGTTATCACCTTCATGCAGGATGATGCTGCGCCTTATTTTTGTACGTGAACCCAAGACGTTCCTGTTGGACACTTTCACTGAACATCGAGTGATAAGTCGGAGTCGTTAAGTTTAAATGGCCATCATGATCACCAGACTTGACCCCGACAAATTTTTGGTTACGGGGATATTTAAAATCAATGTGTACCGCTTCCCAGCCACTTTAAAAATAAATACAGTATGTCATGTTATTGTGATCTGCTCCTGTCAGTTTGTGTTTTCCTTGATTTTTTTGCATAAAAACATCTCAATATGACGTATAGCGCCCTCTTTCGATACTTTTTTGGAATCATTTTTTATACATGGAAAAATCCAAAGTCCTTCTGATCATATTCGCCCGAACAAAAATTTTTTCCGTACATTACTTCTTTTAGCTCATCAAACAATCCACTAAACTAGAAAATTTCTTATAAAATTTCTGTAATCTTTCTAGTCCAACGAACGGTAGAGGAGGAGGTATAAGAAAAAAATCATTATGTAGTCAGTCAGTTCAAATATTTCCTCAATACTTTTCTTATTTTTTTATTTGACACTTTACAAATGACGATAAAATAAATAAATATAATATTAAAAATGGAGACACATAGCCAGCTTCTACCACGGATGACTGCCAATAAAGAAGTGAGGGGGAAAAAAGTTCTTAGACGAAGTACGGTTGCAGTGCAAATGGTAGAGTTCAAAGAGTAACAAAAATGAAATAAGTTTCAAAAGAGCTCTAGATATGTAACATTTTCGACGACAACTCTATTTTTGAAGCACGAATTTATGTCTTATCCTATATATATATATATAAGATAATTTTATTTTCTAACATTTTCAGTCTGATAGCCCATTTGTTGGATATCAAGATGTATTATGATAATTTAAGATAAAAAGAGTTTTTCTTAAAATATCACGGTTGGTTTTATTGGCCTCAATCTTCCAGAGTCCATCCAATGTCTTTGAATGCCGCTTATATAGAGCTTATTTTAAAAAAGTCTAAATACACAGTAATCCATGGGAGACAAGTCGAGAAACATGGTGGAATGCATTTTAAATGGAATAACCTCAATTCCAGTTTCATTTCTTTTTTTTTTTTTCTTTTTTTTTTTTCAAATATAAAGTATAAATGAAAGAGGTATGACTGGTAGCTTATCTTGAAGAAACTTAATATAGTGATAATTGTTTAGTAAAGTGATGGAATTTCTCCTTTGAAAATAGATATAAAATTATATTTCTAATAGTAATCCGAGTTAATTTTTTGACATTTTCCTACTTTTATTATCTTAAGTTGTCCGTTATAACACAATCCCGTAATAATCATAAAACTTTATGAAAACTTTTTCTTTGTTTTTCTCTTGTACCAATATTGTAGGTCTTTTTATATTGCAATTAAATAAATATATCCAAACCTTATCTATTGTGACTATTTTTTTACCTGACAAATAATTTTCATACAGCGATATGTACATAGTCTTGGTATGGCGAAAAAACGGATAGAGATATACGACATGGTTTGGTATGGAAGAAACATGGTGTTAGCCGGTAAACGCCTGCCTTTTAATATTATTATTATTATTTTCTTGAACTAGCTTGAAATTAGGTTTTGTAATGTGGTGTACAGTTTCTATAGAAATGCATAAGAGGTTTTGCGATTGTTCTTTAGGGAGGGGGTCAAATTGTTTCTTAAAATATGAGATGGAACTTTAGATGTAATAAGAGGTGTACGAATCTTTTTTTGTGTATAAATTTTTCATTCTTTTTTTCTGTCAAATGTAATTTGTGGTGTTTCTTTACTTTTTCATTAATTATGTCACATATTTTATGCTTCGAAATATTAAAATCATGTTTTCACATCTTTTTTTTTAATAATCGAATAAAAATATATCTATTCATAAAAAGCAAAATCTAGGCTTCGATGTATAATCTTTTTTCAACGACATATCAAAGCAAAAAGAATAATTTTAATGATGCAGACGGTTATTAAACTGATGACATTTAAGGTACTCATTTAAATTTAATTCATGGAGCAACATGCCCGTAGTCTTGGGTGTGGTGAAATCGAATATACAGATATATGCTATGAAGAGACATGGTTTGGCGTTAGCGGACGTTTTTTCTTTATTAGCTTGAAAATTAGACTTTATAGTGTTGCTTACAGTATCTATATCAATGCATAAAGATTTTGGAGATTGTTCTTGGAGGGCGAGAGGACAAATTTTCTTTTAAAATATGAGATGCAATTTTAGATATAATAAGAGGTGTACTTACCTTTGTTAGTATGAAATTTTACCCTTTTTTCCCAGTCAAATGTAATTTGTGGCGTTTCTTTTTTATTTTTTCATGAATTACGTCACTTATTTTACGTATCGAAATATTAAAAATCATGATTTTCACATCTTTTTTTTTTAGTAATCGAATAAAAATATTTCTCTTCGTAAAAGGCAAGAAATACAGGCTACCCCACTATAACATAGTTTTTTTCAACGACATATAAAAGCAAAGAATAATTTTAATGATGCAGATGATGATTACATATTCCGAACTGATGATATTTAGTGTTTTTTTACTCTTTTAAATTTAATTCGGTAAGGGGCAACATGCACATAGTCTTTGGGTATAGTGAATATGGTAACGGAGTATAGAGATGTATGGTATGGAGAGAAACATGGTTTGGCGTTAGCAGGTGATTTTTTACCAGCTTAAAATTAAAAGTGTGTTGTTACACGTTTAGATAGATGTTAGATAATGTTGTTTACAGTATCTATATAAATGAATAAAATTTTTCAATTATTCTTAGGGAGGGTCAAATTGTCTTTAAAAAATGAAATGAAATGCAACTTCAGATATAATAAGAGGTGTACGTACCTTTGTTGGGTACGAATTTTTCACCCTTTTTTCATAGTCAAATATAATTTGGGGGCGTTTCTTTACTTTTTCATTAATTATGTCACTTATTTTACGTTTCGAAATATTAAAATCATGATTTTCACGTCTTTTTAATAATCGAATAAAAGAGCAAAAATATAGGCTTGATATAGTTTTTTTCAGCAACATATATAAGAGCAAAGATTAATTTTAATGATGTAGACAGTTATTAAATCGTAATCCGAACTGAACTGATGCCCTTAGGGTTTTTTTACTCATTTAAATTTTAATTAATGGAGTACAAATAAAAATTAATTCTCTCTTGTATAAGTTACTTTTGAAAAAAAAAATAACAATTATTTAGTTGCTTTTTAACAGAACAGTAAGATTTAACTATATGGAAAACTATTATAAGCTCTAATATTTTTTTTTTTTTTTAAGATCTTCTGTTAGTTTAAAAAAAAAAAAAAAAAAAAAAAAAAAAAAAAGAATTAATTAAAAGTCTGCAGTAAGTACAATAAAAAAATGCTATTTAAACTAAATGTTTACTAAATGAAAATACTTGCTAATGCATTTCGCTTTCAGTCTTTTAAATAAGCGAACATCTTTTCCTTGATACTAAAAGTAAATTATTATTAAAATAAAACTGCATTTTAATTAAACTATGAATTTTTTAACTAGAATTCCTTTGTTCAAAAATTTATCAAGCTCTCCGGTAGAGTAGATTTGACATATAAATATATTCAGAAAATGGATGGACGAATATAAGTAATCTCCATAAATAAGTGAAAAATAAATATATTTTCTTAACAGAGGGGGGGAGGGGAGGATACTACAATATTTTTAAAAAGAATTCATTTTCATATAAAATGCAAATCATTGTAAAAGAATTTAAATAATTAGTTTCTTGAAAGTAAGAGGTAAGAAAACACAAAATGAATGAACAAAAAAAAAATCAAAATGTGCTTCCTCATTGCGTTGTTAAACAGAATCATAATTTAAAAAATGAGTTTTCTCTTGAGTAGTATTAAAGCGATTTCGGAGTGCTTTTCTTATGGGATCATAGAAGAATCATGAAAAACGTAGTGAGGTCTTTGTTGGATTTGAAAATAAAGTCTTTATCTCTACATGTATTGTTCCAAGAGCAAACACTTGTGATAAAAATATAAAGTATTTTAAACACAGCGAATATTTAAGCATTAAGTTTTTAATATACAGATGCTTTATACTTCTTTAATTAGTCTTTTAAGCATTATTTATATCTGTTTATTTAATTTTTATTTATAATAGTTTTTTTAAAAAAAAGAATGAAACAATATTAATGTTATATAGAGGAAAAAAAATTTAATGTTAAAAATATTCGAAAATGTGAAAAATGTAGTTAAAAACATGTTGGCCGCCTATACAATATCAAAATCTTTTTAGGCATGTTTTTGCAAATCTTTACATGTATTGTTTCAAGAGCAAACACTTGTGAAAAAGTATTAAAATATTTTAAACAATAACGAATAATTAAGTAAAAATTTTTTAATGTAGTATAGATGTTTATACTTCTTTAATTAGTCTTTTTCAAGCATTATTTATATTCGAATAAAGCATTAATCGCAGTCTATAAGCATTAATTTTATTTATAACAAACAGTTTGATAATAAAAAAGTGAAAACGATGTTAATGCTATATATGATGACTTTTAAACATTTATTGTTAAAAAATATTCGAAAATGAAAAAAATGTAGTTAATAACATGTTGGCCGATACAATATTAAAATGTTTATAGGCAGGTTTGGAAGTCTTTTCTCTACATGTATTGTTCAAGAGCAAACACTTGTGATAAAAAAAATATTTTAAACACAGCTTGAATACTGAACATAAAGTTTTTAATATATAGATGTTTTATACTTCTTTAATCAGTCTAACATAGTTCTATTTTATCCAGCCATATAATTTTAAACAGTCAGATGAAAACATGGTCTTGGTATGGGATACACGGAAAACGTAGTATAAAAGGTATATGGTAGGATGGCATGGTATGGAGAGAAACATGGTGTTAGCCAGTGAACATTACATATATTTTTTTAGAGTTGCTTGAATTTACATTTATGATGTTGTTTACAGCTTCTATAGAAATGAAATAAATATTTTGCTATTGTTCTTTTGGAGGGAGGGGGGTCAAACTTCTTTTAAAACATGAGATGTAATTTTAGATATAATAAGAGTTGTACGAACTGTTTTTGCATATAAATTTTTCACCATTTTTCGAGTCACATGTAATTTGTGAAGTTTCTTTACTTTTTTTGTTAATTATGTCTCTTATTTTATGTTTCAAAATATTAAAACCTGTTTTTTACATTTTTTTTTAATAATCGAATAAAAATATTTCTTTTCGTAATGAGCAAAAATATAAGCTTCGATATATGTTATTTTTTCAACGATATACAAAAACAAAGAATAATTTAATGATGTAGACTGTTATTAAGCGCTATTTTTACAACCGTTGACATTTAGGGTTTTTTTTACCTCATTTAAATTTAATTATTAGAGTACAAATAAAAATTAATTCTCCCTTTATATACGTTTCTTTTGAAAAAAAAATGTAACAATTATTTAGTTTACTTTTTTTAACAGAACAGTAAGATTTAACTATATGGAAAATTATTATAAGTTCTTGAAGTTAAAAATAATTTTTTTTGGAATACTAATTCGCAGTAAAATCTTATTGATTTTTAGTGTATTTAATAATTTTTTTTTTATTTTTAAGATCTTCAGTTAGTTTTAAAACACTAAAAATAAAAAATAAAAACAAGAACTAATTAAATGTCTGATACGTAAAGTACAGCAAAAATAAAAATTTATATTTAAACTAAATGTTTACAAAAATGAAAATGCTTGCTATTAAATTTCGCTTTCATTCTTTAAAATAAGCGAAAATCTTTTCCTTAATACTAAAAAGTAAAATATTATTAAAATAAAACTGCATTTTAATTAAACAATGGATTTTTAACTGGAATTCCTTTGTTCAAAAATTTATCAAGCTCTCCAGTAGAGTAGATCTGACAAATAAATATATTCAGAAATGGATGGACGGAATATAAATAATTTCGATAAATAAGTGAAAATAAATATGTTTTCTTTTACAGGGAGGGAAGTAACTACAATATTTTTAAAAGAATTCATTTTCATTTTCATAAAAATGCAAATCATTGCTAAAGAATTTAAATAATTAGTTTCTTGAAAGTAAGAGGTAAGAAAATACAAAATGAATGAACAAAAAAAAATCAAAATGAGCTCCCACTGCGATGTTAAACACAATCATAATTTAAAAAATGAGTTTCCTCTTGGGTATTATTAAAGAGATTTCTGAGTGCTTTTTCTTATGGGATCAAAGAAAAATCATGAAAACATAAGGTCTTTGTTGATTTGAAAATAAAGTCTTCATCTCTATATGCATTGTTCCAAGAGCAAACACTTGTGATAAAAAATATAAAAAGTATTTAAACGCAGTTGAATAATTAAGCATTAAGTTTTTAATATACAGATGCTTTATACTTCTTTAATTAGTCTTTTAAGCATTATTTATATCTGTTTGTTTAATTTTATTTATAATAGTTTTTTAATAAAAGAAGGAAACAATATGAATGTTTTATAGAGATAAAGAAAGTTAGATGTTAAAAAATATTCAAAAATGAAAAATATGTAGTTAAAAAACATGTTGGCCGATACAACATCAAAATGTTTTATAGGCATGTTTTGAAACTCTATATCTCTACATGTATTGTTCCAAGAGCAAACACTTGTGATAAAATATAAAAGTATTTTAAACACAGCGAATAATTAAGTATAAAGTTTTTTAATATATATAGATGTTTTTATTCTTCTTTAATTAGTCTTTTAAGGATTATTTATATTTGCATAAAGCGTTAATAGCAGCATATAACCATTAATTTTATTTATAACAAACAGTTTGATATTAAAAAGAAGGAAACGATATTAATTTATATATGATGACATTAAACTTTTATTATTTAAAAATATTGAAAAATGAAAATGTAGTTAATAACATGTTGGCCGATACAATATCAAAATTTTTATAGGCAGGTTTTGAAAGTCTTTATCTCGACATATATTGTTCCAATAGCAAACATTTGTAATAAAAAAAAATTTAAGTATTTTAAACATAACGAATAATTAAGCATAAAGTTTTTAATATATAGATTTTTATACTTCTTTAATTAGTCTTTAAATAGTTCTATTTCTCACCTGCTATATAATTTTTTAAACAGCCATATGCACATAGTCTTGGTATGGAAAACATGGAAACAGTTATAAAGACATACGGTATGGTGATATGGTATGGAGAGAAACATGGTTTGGCGTTAGCCAGTGAACGTCATATATTTTTAGCTTGAATTATAATGCCGTTTACAGCTTCTATAGAAACGAATAAAGATTTTGCAATTGTTCTTTGGGGGGAAGGGGGGAGTCAAATTTTTCTTTTAAAACATGAGATGTAACTTTAAATATAATAAGTGGCGTGCAAACCTTTTTTTGCGTACAAATTTTTCACCCTTTTTTTTACAGTTACAGGCAATTTGTGGCGTTTCAATACTTTTTCATTAATTATGACACTTATTTTACGTTTCGGAATATTAAATCATGCACTTTTCACATTTTTTTTATTAATAGAATAAAAATATTTCTCTTCATAGAGAGCAAAAAAAATATAGGCTTCGTTATATAATTTTTTTTTTTTTCACTGACATATAAAAGCAAAGAATAATTTTAATAATGCTGACTGTTATTAAACCGTATTCCCAACTGATGACATTTACGGTTTTTTACTCATTTAAATTTAATTAGAATACAAATACAAATTAATTCTCCTTTCTATATGTTACTTTTGAAAAAAAATGGAACAATTATTTAGTTGCTTTTAACAGAACAGTAAAGATTTAATTATATGGAAAACTGTTATAAGCTCATGAAATTAAACAGAATTTTTTTTTTTCTGGAATACTAATTCGCTGTAAAAATTCTATTGATTTTTGGTCTTTAATAATTTTTATTTTTATTTTTAAGATCTTCTGTTAGTTTTTAAAACACTAAAAAATAAAAAAAGAATTAATTAAAAAGTCTGAAAGAAGTAAAGTACAGTAAAAAAATTGCTATTTAAACTAAATGTTTAGTAAAATGAAAATGCTTGCTATTAAGAATTTCGCTTTTCAGTCTTTTAAATAAGCGAAAATCTTTTCCGTAATACTAAAAGTAAAGTATTATTAAAATAAAACTGCATTTTAATTAAACTATGAATTTTTTAACTAGAATTCCTTTGCTTAAAAATTTATCAAGCTCTCCAGTAAAGTAGATGTGACATATAAACATATTCAGAAATGGATGGACGGAATATAAATAATCTCAATAAATAAGTGAAAAATAAAACTATTTTCTTTACAGGGGAGGGGAAGTAACTACAATATTTTTAAAAAGAATTCATTTTCATTTTCATAAAAATGCAAATCATTGTGAAAGAATTTAAATAATTAGTTTCTTGAAAGTAAGAGGTAAGAAAATACAAAATGAATGAACAAAAAAAAAAAAAAAAAACCAAATGAGTTTCCTCATTGCGTTGTTAAACGGAATCATAATTTAAAAATAGTTTCCTCTTGAGTAGTATTAAAGAGATTTCAGTGCTTTTCTTATGGGATCAAAGAAGAATCATGAAAACGTAAGGTCTTTGTTGGATTTGAAAATAAAATCTTTGTCTCTACATGCATTGTTCGAGAGCAAACACTTGTGATAAAAAATATAAAAGTATTTTAAACGCAGCTGAATAATTAAGCATTAGGTTTTTAATATACAGATGCTTCATACTTCTTTAATAGTCTTTTTTAAGCACTATTTATATCTGTTTATCTAATTTTATTTTGAATGGTTTTTAATAAAAAAGAAAGAAACAATTTTAATGTTATATAGAAAAAGGAAAGATAATGTTACAAAAATATTTGAAAATGAAAACATGTAGTTAAAAACATGTTGGCCGATACAATATCAAAATCTTTATAGGCAGGTTTTGAAAGTTTTTATCTCTACATGTATTGTTCCATGAGCAAACGCTTGTGATAAAAATATTAAAGTATTTTAAGCACAGTGAATAATTAAGCATAAAGTTTTTAATATATAGATGCTTTAAACTTCTTTAATTAGTCTAAAAAGCATTATTATATTTGCATATAGCATTAATAGCATCATATAAGCATTAATTTTCTTTATAACAAACAGTTTGTTAATAAAAGAAGCCGACGATATTAATGTTATATAATCATGATGACTTTTGAGAAAGTTTTATTTATTGTTACGAAAATGAAAAATATATAGTTAAAAGCATGTTGGCCAATACAATATCAAAAATCTTATAGGCAGGTTTTGAAAGTCTTTATCTCTACATGTATTGTTCCATGAGCAAATGCTTGTGGATAAAAAATATTAAAGTATTTTAAACGCAGCGAATAATTAAGCATAAATATTTTAATCAAATAGATTTTTGTTAAACTTCTTTAATTAGTCTTTTAAGCATTATTTATATCTGCATATTTAATTTTATTTATAACAGTTTGTTAAACAGAGAAATAAACGATATTAATGTTATATATATAATTGTTACAAAATATTTGAAAATGATAAATATGTAGTTAAAAATATACTGGCCAGTACAATTTCCAAATCTCTATAGTCAGGTTTTGAAAGACATGTAGATAGAGGCTTTTATTACAATAGGTATACCCATAGAGCAAACACTCATAGTAAAAATTATAAAAGTATTTTACTATGTGAAATTTAACGCAAAATTGTTTTTAGTTCTCAGGTGTCTTAAGCAGTCTTGATAAGTGTTTTATGTATAATCTATATAATTTTATGTTGTATTTTATTTAAAAGGGGGTTCAAAAAGAACCATACAGTATTGTTATATAACCATCATTCGTTCAGATTCTATTTATAAGGTAATTTTAGATTCTATTTATTTCTATTCTCCTAGTATTCTATTTAAGCACATTTCAAAAAGAAGCATGCAATATTGTTGTTATATAACCATGATTCATTTAGAGATTTATAAAAAAAATTGCATCAATACAAAAAGAAGAACATGAGAATTAGAACTTAATTGAAAACATGCGGAGTCAATACAATACAAAAATAAAATAATATTTTTCATTTTATAAAGCGACTTATTAATTCAAAGCAATTTTATCGGAAATATTTCAATGTGAAATCTTGAAATAGTCAATTGATTTTATGGCTGTAATACTAATTGCTTTTCTATTATAAGTTCTACGAATATATTATAATTTCCTTTTTGTTATTTAATTTTAAAGCATACATTCCATAATTTGAATCGATATTAATATTACTTTACATTAATGTATTGAAAGTTTATTTTCTTAAAATTCTTTGAAGTATTTATGAAATAAGAAAAAAAGTTGTTTGATGAAAAAAATTTATAAGTAATATGTTGTTTTCAAATGCCAGACAGAAGGATAATGGGAGGACGATAAGCCTTTTGTTAGGAAAAATTATTTATTTATTAATTGCTACATTATGAATAATTTATTAAGTGCCTTCAATATTTTTATTGATTTGCGAATATTAAGAAATACGAGCACTAATTATAATATCCATTAGTGTTATAGAAATACGTTTCCACTTAAAAAAATGAAGCTTTAGAAGACTCAGTATTTTTAAAAATAAAATCATGTTTTGTTCACAAAAACGAGTAAAACTATTAAAAATATGGTTAAACTAGTAGTTAGTATTTTAAAAACTAACTACTATTGTTTTTTATATCTGGGCATTTATATCGAAGGTTTATTGCCACAACAACAGCAGATTTCTGGCTGATTCAGCGTTACCCCAGGAAGCACCACGAAGAACGCAATTGAACTGGATATACATTTTGACACCACTGTTTTGAACAGACTCTTCAAGAATGGCATCAAGATTTACGCATTTAGTCCCCCACCTCTTCGAGCATGACAGTATAACGGAATAGTATTTAAGTACAGCATAAGTATCTCTACAGCAAGCCCTTTCTGACAAAGACACAAACATTTTCAATTCAGCATCACTTGCTGGGTAAAGACTTTCTGGCCCATGAATTTAACGTTGTCATCCGCAGCATAGACGCAGAATTAATAATCGGTTCTCCTCTTCGTTTTGAATTGTAGATATTTCCAAATTTCGAGGTTTGAATAACAAATAATATTCGAAATCAAAAGTATCGAAGAAAAAAAAAAAAAAACCTTAAGAAAATAAAGTTTAAGTATTACAAGAAATAAAAGTATCAAAAGAGATAAGTTTCAGTAATCATTTTTATTATGATAAATTTGAAATTTAAATGTGTAACCCTTGCTTCCACCTACGCACTGGCGAGAGCGTCCCCTGTGCCGTTTAGGGAGAAATGGTCAGTAGGCCTCGAGACTTTCACCCGAGAGGAAGTGCACGCAATCACGCGCTTCTGTCGAGAAATGTTTAGTTTATAGTCTTTCATCATTGAGAGGAAATATATTTAACGCAATCCTGCGTATAAGTTGGCCTACAGACTCTCACCCGGACAGGATGTATCTTTCGCACACCCTGCGTATACTTGAGTATCGGGTTTTCGGCTTAGAAGTGGAATCCTTCCACGAATCTATAATTATATGTCTTTAAATGTGTTACATATTGTACATCTCTAATTGTATATGTGTGGTGTTTGTGCATGTGTAAACAAAGCTATGAGCTCTCCAACCTGTGCCTCAAGTATCTCAACTCAACCACACCCAGTTACATTCTGGCGGCCGAACCTGCACACTACAAATTTGAAAAAATTGTAATTATTACTGAAAAACCACTAAAACAAAGAGAAAATTATAATTGTAAAATAATCATACCAAAAATATTCAAAGATATGTAGACATTACTTCAAACTAACGGCCCAAAAGTGAAAAGCTGAATTATTTTTTTTTTGTCTTATTTCTCATCACATGTATATATATATCAATTGTATACATGTAAAATATGTATACAATTTTCAAATTGACTAAAACCTTTATTTTATAAAAATTAATATGCTATTAAAAGTGGTAAAATCAATAATTTATATGTCTACTATTCGTTTATTTATTCTACTGTATTGAAAATTATTTACTTGTTTATTTTGCATAAAAATTTTAAATTTAATATTTTATTAATTAATCACTTGTTTATTTTACATTAAAAATTTTATAAATCGAAGTTTAACTCGATAATAAAATATGTAATTTTGTTTCCATTTTTAAAATAATTTTAAATATTCATATCTTATTACTTATCTTTTAAATGATGCATTTAATAATTAAAATACGAATGCTTATTAAAAGTTTGTGTATTCGTGCTATTTTAGTTTTAATTTTTAAATTTTAGTTATTTATTCCTCATAAATACGATTGATAATCTTTTCTCCGAACTGCTGTCCTTAAAGAATTACGCTGTTTGCTGTATAAATATTTGCTCTTTAAAAATTGTTATTATTTCTTTCTTGAAATCGAGATATATATTTGGTAGTTAATAGAATCTATGAGATCTTTGTAAGTCATTGAGGATCTAGAGATTGGAGATTCATCTCCTGCGGCTTTAAGCAGTATCAAGTTCTTCTTTCGTTAATAACATGTTACATCCATACAGATGACTTCTTACAAAACATTCGAAGAATAGATGCAATTGTGTCTGTTTATTAGCTCTTCTAAGAAACATGAATAGATATTTTGAAGCATTTTGTAAAGCATAATTTTCCCATTAGCATGATTACAAAGCATCTATTCGATAAAAATCTGCTTTTACACCTTTATTTTAAAAATACAAAGTGTGTTTGTTTTATATGTGTATAGAGAGAAATTCGATTAAGAATTTGAATAAATTTATCTTATAAAAGAGTTATGAATAAATTCTTCATTATCTTTATTCGGTGAATGGTTATGAAGTGATTATTGATGCATTTAGTTTACACAAGAGTGCATTAAATAAATGGTGCTGACTATTTTCAAAACAATATGTCTGACAGCCCCTGTTTATGGTCAAGTGGTAACGTGCACTGCTGGTATGCAGGAGAGCTAAGGTTCAAATCCATTGGCGGCGTATCGAATGTATAGAAAGTGTCTCATATAGGTGGGGAGTTTTCTGGCACGCAATTGCTGTGTATTTTTCTGCTAAAAGCTCCTCTTGGAAGAAATAAACCCTCCCATCAGCCCAACTAGTGGCTCAGTGGCAACGTGCGCCGCTGGTGAGCATTAAAACTGAGGTTCAATCCGCTGGCGATTTTATTGTAGACACTGTTACAAAAATGTGGCGAGTCGATGACCGTTTGTGATGTTCAGCATTTTCCTCGTTAGTAAGATACCTGATGGAAGTTTTTCGGAGTTTTCTCCCTTACATTACGCAAATGCGATGCGCACATACTCCCCTGAAAGTCCTCCCAGAAGACACTGCCCTCCTTCTTCAGCGACTCAGAGCCATGTCAGGCTTCTACTTATGGGTGCTCCATCATAACAGAACCTGTCCCCTTCCTCTTCATCCGTGAGTAGACTACTGCACAGGGTGTCCGTCTCGCGCTGCCGGACACTGAGGATTAGTCACAACAACGCTTCCCTCAACAGTAATCGAGGGGCTGTTCGGGCTCACATAAGAGAAACATGAGGTCCATCGACGTTCAACATAAAAAAAAAAATATCTGTGGCTATGTAGTTTTATCCGTATAAATAGATCTCCCAATGTCTCTAGATTCTCATGGCCAAAATTTATATTTTAACCTAAATTACATTAAATATTATAAATTCAGTATCTACACTAAAATTACGGTTAGGAATTCAGATTTTTAGTATGTTTAATATATAATGTTACACAAAAAGTTGCAGTGTGTTGATTAAACCAATGTACAGCATGCAAACCATAGTGTTTCTAGGATCTACATCATATTATTGAATAAATCTAATTTAAACTTGTTATATGCCAAAATTGTGAGCCATAATTAACATAGTTAGCTAGAGGGCAATACATAGATTCATATCCACGTTTCAAGTAAAATTAATGGCGATTGTGGTAGCTTGTCATAGGTTAAGCTGTCTGATGGTAGTTTTACGAGTTTCGCCATATAGCATCTTGCAACTGGGAGACAATTCTCCCAGATTATAATTTCTGTTAATTCCCTCTACCAACTGATGGATTATTTCGGGTATAATTAATGAACACAAGGTTCTCGATGTGTAAAAAATTCTATAACTAAATATTATCTGGACGCTCATATATTACTTTAAATGAATGCAAACTGTTAGTATAGATGCACAAAAGTAGATATATGTATTTAATGTATTGCATTTCACACCCGTGTTAATATATTTATATCAATGTAGATCAATCGAAAATTGGTATTCAAAATAGTATATTAATCCACATTTCAAATAAAATTAATGGTGATTGGGGCAACATAAGCTGCCTGATGGTAGTTTTGCGGGTTTTGCCACATAACATCGGCAATTCTCCCGGATGACAATTTCCGTTAAACTCCATAAAAAACTCCATAACTAAAGATAATCTGGCAAGCTCATATATTGCATTTAAATGAATGCAAACTAATAGTATAGATGTACAAAAGAAGATATGTATTTAATGTACTACGTTTCACACCCATTTTAACGTATTTATATCAATCGAAAATTGGTATTTAAAATAGGATATTAACCTCTGCATTGTTATATTTGGGGTTTTTTGTTGTTGTACTAATAAAGAGGCTAATATCCTATCTATTGATGTCTTCTAGACACTTTTAGTGACACTTGTTCTGCGACGGAGACGCTAAACTAAAAGCAATCCAACCAAACCAGACAGAGACAAGAGTACGTGAACCCGAAACCTATTTTCTCTGGAAAACGTTTCAATGTAGCATTGCTAAAGATCAATAGATTCAGACGTGATAATGTTTTTCGACAACACTATTAATTTACAATCGATAAAGTGTTTTCGTCTTCTTATATTGAATGAAAAAGTCTTTTATAGAATAAAACATGTCACTGTCAAAATATACACTTTTCAAAATGATAACTGTGATATAGTAACTGTATATTATTTATGTTACCATACAATTCACGACGATTTGTTGACTAAACTGTATATTACCGCTCTTTTTAAAAAATAAATTTTGACTGAGGTGATATATTTGCTTAAAAATGAAACCTGATGCAAGTTGTATGTTATTCGCTCATTCTGAAATTCTAGTAATAAAATGAATAGTATAAAAAACAGCTGAAAAAATCAGATGATAATTAATGTTTTCTAGTAGATTATAACTTTTAAAAAATGTATTCTAGTTAATAAACCGCAACACTTTTTAAATTTAAAGAAAGTAATTACATATTATTTATGTAACAATATATTATATAACGATTTGTTATCTAAAATGTCATATTTTTTCAATAAAATTTGACTCTGGCGATATATTTGCATAAAAATGAAAAATAATGCAAGACGAATGTTGTTCCCTCATTCTGAAATCTTGTAATAAAATGAATCATATAACAATTTATGAATGTTGTCCCTCATTCTGAAATTCTTGTAATAAAATGAATCATATAAAAAATATCTCACAAAACCAGAGATTAATTAATTTTTCTATAAGATTATAATTTTTTAAAAAATGTTTTAAAATAATAAATGGAAAGGCTTTTTCTAATTTATACAAAGTAACTACATGTTATTGATGTAACAATATATTATATAACGATGTGTTATCTAAAATATCTTATTTTTTCAATAAAATTTGACTGTGACGATATAGTTGTTTTAAATGAAATTTGATACGAAAAGAATATTGTTCCCTCGCTTCGAAATTCATGTAATAAAATGAATCATAAAAAATTAGTCTCATAAAATCAAAGGAAATTCATTTTCTTTTTAAGATTTTTTTTTTCTTCTAATGCAGCTGGCAAATAGACCGTGATCTTTCGCCATAAGGGCTGCGCCGATGTTACTCACTTCGCATTACCCAGGGGGCGCGTATAACTTGATGGTAAGCCACGGACGCTGAGTAACAATGCCCCCGCAGCGCTCTACGATCCTGTTAGGACCGGGACCTACGGTTTAAAGTGGATTCCGACCCACTACAACACCCATGGGCAAAGCCGGGATTTGAACCCGATACCTGTGGTACCGAACGCCAGAGCGCTAGCCATTCGGCCATCAGGCCCCCTTTTTAAGATTATATTCGAGATAAATATATTTATTCGAGTTAATAAAGGGAAATTGCAATTTCGAAGTAATACAAAGCAACTATGTATTATTTATGTAACCATATATTACATAACGCCTTGTTAACTAAATTATATATTCGCTGTTTTTGTTTTTTAATCAAATTTGGGATATGCATGCTTTAAATAAAATATAATGCAAAAAGTATGGTGTTCCCCACATTTACTCTGATAATAATATAAGAATAATTCCCTCATATACTCCTATAGTAAAATTTGATGGAAAATGTATGTTGTTACCTAACATCTAAATTAATTTGATAAAATGAATTCTTAATATGTATTAATTAATTAACTTAATTTACTTAATTTAATAATTTATTTAATTTAATAATTTATTTAATTTAATAATTTATTTAATTTAATAATTTATTTAATTTATTATTTAATTAATTTAATTTATTGATTTATAAATTTACTTTACTTATGTATGAATAATATGTATATTATTCATTTAATGAAATGAACCACGAAAAAATAATTAGTCACACAAAATTAGAGAAAATTCAATTTCAAAAAAAAAAAAAAAAATAACATTTAAAAAATGTACTCGATTTAATGAATGAAAATAATTTTCTGCCTTAAAAGAAATTCTTTCAAGAAATTTTTATAAGAAATTTTAAAAATAATGTGTGATTTCACTTGATTTAATTTTTTAAATTTTATTTGGTATTCTGAAGTTATTTTAACTTTGGAAAATCATTATTTTACTTATAACATACCAATAACAAAGTATTTACTTATATCATATATTACTATCAAATTATTACATGACTTCTTAGATATTATTATAACAATCATCAATATAGTCTATTTAATTATTCAGTTTTAACTTCAAATATATGGAAAAGTCAAAAGTCATAAAGTCATTATCCATTGCAAATGGCTTTTCATTTATTGCCAGCAGAATAAATCAAATCTCTATTACAATTAGTACCACATAAAAAATGCTTTAAAGCTTTTGTAGTAACATTTTTGAAAGAGATAGCTCTTGTATTATTTTTCGTTCGATTTTAATGATAGCTTTATTCTTTGTCGATTAACATGCAACTAAATCGTTTTTTAATTTAAATGCCTACTTTTGGCTCAGAGAGAGAGTTTGTTCTCTAAATGGCATTTTCGTTTTTTTTTTTTTTTTATTTTTTTTTTTTTTAATTTTTTTTATAAAATGTAATTTTTTAAAATATTTTTTTTTAGCAAAAATGCTAATGAAACAGTTACCGTTAAAAAATTAAACTAATTTTATTCTCCAAAGCATTAAAAATTTGGGTAAAAGAGTCGATTAGAAAGTTTAAAAACGGTTAGATAGTGACTGGATTTGGTTTTCTTGAAATCTAGCATTTCAATAAAAGCAATTAAAAAAGAATTACGATTCATTTAGATTAGGGATAAAACTGATTAAACATGCTTGAAAGGAGAGATAATAAATTATGCGATTTGGATGGCAATGCGAAACTGAAAATTCTCCCGTCTATTTCGGTAAAAAGCACGAAAAATCCATGAATCGGAAAGTCTTTCAATTGGACTCTACAGGAGGTGGAAGAAGAATGTAAGCATTCACATTTCACCTATATATGTGGAGGACTGCGTTTTATTACAAATTGCTCATTTATGTTTGCGCTCATTTTTAATTGCTGTGATAAAAATGGATGCAATTTAGCGAGCTCCTGTAAAGCAGGCATCCTGTATAACACTGAATCTGCTACATTTCTGCCGTTTCACTGATGAATCAGCATTTATCAATGTGTCCTTCATTTAAAAACAGTAATCACAAAAAATTGATAATGAAATTAAGAAAAGTTGACTTGGATAAAAAAAAATAAATAAATGTGAGAAAAAAAAACAAACAAATTGTTGTATTGAATTAAATTTGTTGAAACTACAACTTTTTTTAATTAAATGTTTAAACTTCATTAGCCTAATTATGCTTATTGTATATTTAATAAGAACATTACTGCATTATTACAAGACATTATTGTACATTTAAATGAGGACTTTGCCTATTTTAATAAATCTTGTATATTTAAATAAGGACATTAGAACAACATCGGAGCGATAGCACTAAATTGGAATTTATTAATATGAGATATTAGTTCCTGGAAAGGATTATCCATGAATTAATAGATTTTAATTCAATTTTACTTATATTTATATCTTAATAGTTCAAAAACATAAAAAAATTCAAATGCAATATTAATTTTTTATTAAATTATTAAAAACTCATTAAATTAAAAAAAATTTCTTTGGTAAACATACCGTTCAAAGAATCCATTTTTCAGTTCCTTTACATTAAAAAGATGACCAGAAGTAAAGTTATCTGTGTTATTCAAACTTCAGTCTATGTACTTTACTAGAAATAAAATGGCAGCGACCATTTACATAGCTAAAAGCAGACCTGTTTCTTCCGCTTTCTTAAATTACTTTAAATGAAAGGAATAAGTGAATGCGGAGTAATTTAACGTAGTACTAAAAAAGACGACAAAGGCCATGATAATTGAAGAGGTAGTAGTTTTGCTCGTATTCCTAGACATAAACGGCACAAACAGGCTGGCTAAATAGTAAAGGGTGAGCAAATAATTTATGAAGTCTAAATAAAGTAAACGCAGTTTTAAAATTTTAGCCCAAACTAAGTTCTCATTTAGTTAGGCTTGTTTAAAAATCTTACTTAAATAAAATTTCTCAGTTGGATGTAAAATTCAGGTAGAGAATCGGAATTGGAAGAAAGTGTAGTAAATTGGCTATTCATTAAAAACTATAAATATATCAAACTCGGATTTAATGTCAAATGTTTAATGTTTACCGAAAACAATTTTTCTCTTGCAAATTGATAGAATTTTCTAATAAAGAATCCATTTTTTTTAAAGATTTTCCATGTGGAAACTCCATCAATTCGTAACCCCTTGTTTCCTCATGGTTTGATGAAGGAAATATGGGGTTATGGCGTGTCATACCTATTTATGGTTTTACTAAATCTTATTATATTTCGTACTATAATCTTATGGTTTTATATATTTTCATACTTATACCTATTTAGGGTTCTATACCCAATCATAGTTTCATACCCAGAAATCCCAATGGCTGGATCTCTGGGTATGAAACAATATAATGTATTCAATTTTTATGTAAAAAAAATAATCTGTACCGTCTTTTAATAAACTGGTGCCTTCCTACAAGGATGGGAGGTATAAATCCTTCACCGAAAATTCCTTCACTTGGTTTCCAAGTTGGAGGAAAGAAGGTATGAAGCCTGAAGATTCAATCCTTGGAGTAATTCATTTAGTGTGGATGATGTGCCAGATATGGGTACAGTGTTAACACCCACATCTCTGAATATGTATTTGCTTTTTCAGTGAAAGTAGTGCAAAATGCCCGGTATTTGAAAACTATCACTGAACTACAATGAATTCATTAATATCAAAACTACATTATCTACTGAATATTATTACTCTAATCTATTTCTACTGAAAGAAAAGAACTATCAACAAAATTTGAGTCGTTAATAGTATATGAATAAAGAGTGTTCTACGGCAGTATTTAATTCTATAGTGTATGATATGTAATGTGGATAACGTAATGATCATATACAATGTGGATGGTGTGCCAGATGTGGGTGCATTGTAACCGGACCCCTTTTGGATCTCTGGACATTTTTCATTGGAAAAGCAAATATTTAGCAAAGTACCCGGCATTTAAGAACTATCACCGAACTACAATCAATACACGAATATCAAAACTACATGTACTCTAATTTATTTCTACTGAAAGAAAAAGAACTATCAACATAATTTTGCTTTATGAGTATGCAAAAAGATTGGTATTCTACCACAATATTTAATTCTTTAATCTTGAAGTTATTGAATCTGCAACATTTGCCAAAAGTGTGAGGCAATTATTTGGTTTTAAAATATACATTTATTTCGAAATAACTTTAAAAATAAATACACTTTTAGAATCATCTAGATAGAAAAAGCCAGACGTGTATACATTTCAGTAGACAATTTTTATTATAATATATTTTAATCAAAATGATATTTTTTACGATTTGCAAACGAAATGAAATGTAAATAGAATTTTTATTGTTTTTTTCCTTGTCTGCTTTATAAAACGAACTTCTTCCGAAGAGTAACTTCGTTTGAAACATAATATCTTGTGAGCTTAATTAAATACTACATAATAACAAGCTTCGTTCGAAAAATTTCGGTATTTTGAAAACTCAGTACTTATTTAAGCTGTCTACTACACGAGCAAAGAAAATCTTGTATTAAGACAGCCAAAAGACAAATATTTACATTGAGCTGTGCAATATATTTTTAGAGACAAATATACGTATTAAGACAAAAAAAAAAATCTGGAATAAAAAAGACAATTTCAGAATGGGACAAACAGGTATTTTATTCAAAAATCAGTAAGAAATGAAAAAAAAAACTTAAATTAAAATGGATGTTGAACTATCTAAGGTAACTAGACTAGACGCCCAATCAATGCAAGAAAAGTAAGAAAAAGATTTACTAAGATTTACTGAAAAGATAAGAAATGTTTCTTTCTGTTAAAATCCAAACTTTAAGGTTAAAAGCTGTTCTAGCTATTAGGTTTTGACAAATCTTATAGTGTTAAGATTTGTCCCAAGTTCTATTTTACGATAAATCAAAATGTCAGATAAGTTTTGTTTTGATTCAATTTCAAAGAATTATAATATTTTCAAAGATGTGAAAAAGTTGAGATGAAAAGCATAACTATCAGGTTTTGACAAATCTTATAGTGTTAAGATTTGTCTGAAATTCTATTTTATGATAAATCAAATGTCAGATAAGCTTTGTTTTGATTCAATTTCAAAAGAATTATAATATTTCAAAGATGTGGAAAAGTTGAGATGAAAACAGTCCTTTAAAACTGTAATTCCCCACCTTATTTTTACTTTTTGGTACACCTGGTGCATGCTAAATGAAACGAAGAATAGGGAAAACCAGAAAGTGTATTCCCCTCCTTAAAACATTTAAAATGAAGCACAATTATCTGGAGCAATATGGTGATCAATAGATCGTAAATTTCAAAATATATATTTGATGAGTTTAAACTTAAATTTCCAGAAGCTAATGCAGTAAGCCATCCATTACAGGCTATTAGGCTATCTTACGAGGTAGATTTAGTTAATAACCTTGACATATTAAATTAGCCATATCAGCCTCTAGAGTAGGGATGACTAGACTGGGCTCATCAAATATTAATTTTAACTAAAAAAAGTTTTATTTTATTGAAAGATTTTCAGACTTTGATGAAAAAAGATATTTCAGATTTAATTTAATAAAAAGTTTATATTTAAGAAATAGAAAAATATTTCACTTCCTATTTTTTTCTATTTTGTTGCACAGAAGATTATATCCTTCATCAATAATGTGTTTAAATACTTAATTCTCAACTACGTAGTTTTGGTTTTTTCTCTATGCTACATATTGCCAAAAATATGTTCCATTTTATAATTACGTTAAGCAAAGTAGAATGGTTATTGCTAAATATTACATTAAAAAGCGAAAGTTTGATTAGATCAACAGACATTTGTGAACAAACGCTGTTAGGCATGAATATAAAAAAAAAAAATCGATAAATAAAACCATTTGAGAAATCAAATCTGTTAGGACCTGATGGCCGAGTGACTAGGGTTAGCAGGTTTCGCGTTCGAGTTCCGACAATGCCATGGATCCCTGTAGTGGTTTGGAATCCACTTTAAACCGTGGGTCCTAGTCGAATAGAACTGTTGGTAATAGGGCTCAACATGGAAGCTATCCGTTTACCTCCATCCACGGATAGACTACTCATGGGATGTCCCCTCCGTGCCGCAGGACACAGAGTATGAGCTAACATACACATATACAAATCGTATATAACAAAAATCTTACCAGTTACGAAACTACTTACTCAATTATTATAACGCAGGCTTGGGATTCTTTATTTCATATTTTGCTAAACGATATTCTTTATTTCTTGTATATAAACAAATTAAAATGTAGTGCTAAGTTATTTTTAAAAATTTTTGTATGTAGCCCGCCGAGTTACAGAGCACATGTGGCCTGTGGCCTTCTTAACTCTGCTTAAGACCATAATCCAACAGAATCATTTAAGAAATTATTTAAAGTAAATGCTGCGTAAGCGCTCATTCAATATTCTCCTGGGAGTATAGAATAGTATAATGGGAAAGAGTGTCACATATGAGTACATAATAAGTCCAAAATAGTTTATGCTACCAAAAATATAAAATTCTGTGTGCTAGTTGACCATCATTCATGATGAAAAGTCTTGCTTTATTATATTTGGAAGCTATTTCAAAATAATTGTGTATTTATGGGGTGCCTGCTATTTATGGCCAAGACAGTATGAATTGATCACAGAACAACGTGATTTTTTTTCGTTACTTCGTCAATCTTTTTATTTTTGATGGTTTTTGAGGAAGAATTCGGATTTTTGTTTAATAAATCACAATAATACTGATTCATAAACAATAATAATGTTAGACACATATTTAAATTCCCCATCCCACTTACTAGATGATGTTTAGAAGGAATATTTTATCTGCTGAAATTAGGTCTTGTACCAAGAGAGTATCTTCCGAATTCTTTTTGTAGTTGGTAATAGGCCATTGTCCTGCTTCAGATATTAGAATCCTGACGCGTTTGATCACCATTAGCGTAATCTCATTTGCAGTGAATAGAACGAAAGGAATCCTGTTATAGATGGGCTAAAGCATTCCTTTCACTGAATTATCCACCGAATCGGAATATGCATTTAAGATCTCTCGAGACGATGGTGTCAGAATATATTCATGTTATTACCTATTTTGCTTCCTCAAACCCTACTCTCTGACAGATTTAATGTATATTTGTCCTTTATTCTGTCTATTCGTTACTTCATTCTTATAATTTAAGTTTAATTTCAAATAAACTGTTTTTGACATTTTTAACTTTGATTGGTAAATATTTTGTGAAACAATATTGCTTTGGAGAAAATGTACAATATAGTAAGAAATGATGAGGAGAAACATAGAATGAAAGGAATGCTGTTATAAATGGACTATATCATTCCTTTCACGGAATTATCCTCCGAATTAGAATATGCATATAAAATATCACGAGATGATGCTGTCAGAATATATTCAAGTTATTACAAATTTCACTTCCTCAAATCCTATTGTATAACAGATTTAACGTAAATTTCTCCTTTATTCTGCATATTTGTTACCCCATTCTTTTAATTTATGTTTAATTTCAAATAAAGATTTAGGATATTTTTTAATTTTGATTGGTAAGTATTTTGTGAAACATTGTTTTGAGGGAAAATGTACAATATAGGAAAAAAAATGACGAGTGAAAACTTAGAATGAAAGGAATGCTGTTATAAATGGACTATATCATTCCTTTCACTGAATTGGAATATGCATATAAGATTTCTCAAGATGATGGTGTCAGATTGATTCATGTTATTACCAATTTTGATTTCTGAAACCCTATTCGATGACAGATTTAATGTAAATTTTTCTTTTTATTTTTGCGTATTCGTTACTACATTTTTATAATTTATGTTTAATTTCAAAAAACAATTCAGGACATTTTTTAACTTTGATTGGCTAATATTTTGTGAAAAATATTTTTGGGTAAAAAGGTACAATATAGGAAAGGTGAGGGAAAGTATACAAAATTCCACGGGGAATAAATGTAAATAATGAGACTCACGAGAAAACAAAAACGCTAAAAATATATTATTTTGCCGTAAAGATAATGATGCCGTGATAGTATGATGGTAGTCAAACAAGTAGGAGGCCTGCTGGGCTGACCAATCTTTATTCCTCTCCACCACCTACACCCCCCCGTTAGGTTCCACGGGATAAAAATAAAAAATCTACTAGTGATACAAAAATATTGTTCTTGCTCCACTAGGGATAAAAATAGTATTGGTGAGAATTATTCTATGTCTATCCTAATTTATCTGAAAACTATTACACGTATATAATAGGATATAATGATAAATTAATATACTTTAGTAAGACTAATGACTCCTCAACATCATTTTTCAGATTTTCATGTATAGTTACTATTATATCCAAATGGATTTTATTTGCTTATTAATTTACCTTATATAAATGGATTATATATCTTACATAAATGAATTAATACAAATGGTCTTAAATTTC
Source organism: Caerostris extrusa (assembly GCA_021605095.1). Taxonomy (NCBI): domain Eukaryota; kingdom Metazoa; phylum Arthropoda; class Arachnida; order Araneae; family Araneidae; genus Caerostris; species Caerostris extrusa. The sequence continues at coordinate 144,683 of BPLR01001925.1, forward strand.
AGAAAGATAGTACAACAAGCCGTTTATTACTGGTATCAAGGATTTAGGATAATTACGTTTATTTACTGATTTTAGATAATTACCTTTATTTACTGATTTAGGATAATTACCTTTATTTACTGGATTTAGGATAATTACCTTTATTTACTGGATTTAGGATAATTACCTTTATTTGCTGGATTTAGGATAATCACCTTTATTTGCTGGATTTAGGATAATTACCTTTATTTACTGGATTTAGGATAATTACCTTTATTTACTGGATTTAGGATAATTACCTTTATATTTTATTTAGCTACTACAGCAACCAGGGAGGTAACCGGAGACTTTGGTGTGGCAATTTTTCTTTAAAACGTAATTATTTATTTTATTGAAAAATTTTCAGATTTTGATAAAAGATAAATACATCAAGCATAATGCAACTTTTTTAAATAAAGTAAACCTTTAAAAATCCCTTTTTATTTCATCTATTGTTTTCTATTTTCGAAGTTTCGTTTATGGTTTTATGAATTTACGCATCTCGACAAACAATATGTTGGTTTATTTCTACTTAGAACCAAATATCTTCAAAACATGTGAATATCTTCTTTTGTATCTATATCTGAATCCAAATCAGTTTAAGTGGTTTCAATTAGATCGATTCCGAAATAACTTCTGTTTAGCAAACATACATCCCCAAGAATAAAGACGGGTTACTAAAATGTCATTGGCTTCTAAAAACTCCATTGTTTACTTAAATCTTATGTAGTAGAACACTAGACAATCAGAAACTCGATTTTCTGGCAGCTTAGGCTTTCCTATTAGCTGTCGTTCTACGACGTGAAATTTTAATGTCCGGAGGAAACTCACTTTTACTGATTTAAATCGTAAACTAGAGGATCAAGATTCGAAGCCGAATCGTAAGCTTTCTTACTTGTGCCGGAAATAAGCAGGTAAATTTGTAGGTATAAAAGTCTTTGCTTTAGATTTTCAATGGGAGTTTGAACCCATTCCCAGATGTCCCCCCCTTGAGAGAGTGTGTTCAAAACTTCTTTGGCAAAATCTGCTGCAAAGTAATAGGTTCTTTCTTGATTTTCTCTAGATAATGTTGAATCTGTTACATGTCTGCCATTTTAGTGTCGAATTACTTCAGCAATCGAAAAGAACAATAAGATTTGGATCAACCACATCTTTACTGAATATAGGCATGTTAAATCTGTAAAATTGATTGTTCTTTCAAATTGAAAAAGTGTTAATGTTTTTCAATCTAAAAAAGCATAAAGCTTCTTCATGTTTTTACCCCTTAAGCTTTATGCTTTTTAGATTGAAAACTTTAAATTGGTTTAGCATTTTTAGATTGATTTTATGCCCCCTATTAAATTTGAATTAATTTGAATATTTTCACTTTTTTTCCACATTTCTTCGAACTCAATAGAAAGATTTTTCGGCAAAAAGAATTTATTGTACCCATCAGCGATACAGATATGAAACCCGACAAGTGATTTGGATTCACTTATCGAATTTCTACTGAAGCTCCCTTAGCTCGGAAATTTAACGTGTATTCCCCAAACCAGTCTCAATTTCCAACTACCTGGAAGGGAAGCATCTTGAGGGTTACAATTTATGGCTTATCGATTTATTGGGTACATACAAGGAGACACAGAATAATTACTTGTCGGTTCTCGAATCAAGCTTCCTTAATTTTGAAGACCAACTATCTACGCATTAGCAGGTATGGGACTTGGTTGAAATATTTCTATCCCTGAAACGAATGCTTTCTCAAACAACAGAAATAGTGCAGACTAGGATTGTAGACCAATAAAAAATTTAAATGTTTACTGAATCATAAAAAAAGAAATATAATTGTAATAAAAAAGAATTTAGCTACGGTATTTCAACTCCGAAAACTAAAAGGAATAACTTAGGTTTATGGAAATTCTTGATATATCTTAAACAACAGAAATAGTGCAGACTAGGGCTGTACGCTAATAAAAGACTTAAGTTTACTGCATAATATACGGAAACCAGCTAAACTATTCATTAGTAGACCTGGAACTTAGTTGAAATATTTATATCCCTAAAACGAATGCTTTCTCAAATAACGGAAATAGTGTGGAGACTAGAATTGTGCACTAACAAAAGAATTAAATGTTTACTGAATCATAAATAAGAAATATAATTGTAACAAAAGCAAAAGAATTTAGTTCGTTATTTCAACTCAGGAAACTCTAAAAAAGAAATAAATTATGTTCATGGAAATTCTTCCTATATCTCAAATAACAGAAATAGTACAGACTAAGGCTGTGCACTAATAAAAGAACTTAAATGTTTACTGAATCATAACTATGAAATATAATTGTAACATATAAAGAAGAATTTAGCTACGGTATTTCAGCTCAGAGAACTCTAAACGAAAACTTATGTTCATGGAAATTCTTCACATATTATTCCATCTGTAAACTATACTATTCAGCGATGTAAGAATATCTTTATCTCGAGAGGATACAGAAGAATTCCTCTGGTTGGTGATGTGTGAAATAATTTAAAGACGTGATCAGATTCTTAATGTTGAGGGAGGATCACCAGAGAGGAGGAAGAGTTTATTCATTAGATTTCCCGAATCTTGGATGGCTGATTCTATATTATCCTTAATTTTTAAGGATATTTTTTTCCAATTTATTTAAAATAAAAAGATGTAGTGGGCACGCTTCGATTTCCACTTCAAAGAGTGATGTAATTATAACTTGTAATGTGTTGTTGCCCATTTTGTGAAATAATTTTTAAGGCGTGATAAATTGCTTAAGATTTTAAGCAATTTATTACGTCATAAAATAATAACAATTTAAATGATAGGAATTAATGATAACAATCAAAGTGTCTTTGGTAGATAAGTCTGTTTTATTTTAATTTTATATACAGTTTTTTTTCTAACTTATTTGAAAAGAGGTTTCATGCTAGTTCTTTGCAAATTTATTTTCGGATAATGATATAATGAATATAACTTCTAATGTTTAGTCGCTTAGTGGTGAAGAAATTTTAAGTATTGATAAGCTCTTTTAGGGCAGATGACCGAGCGACGGACGCTCGGTGCTATAGGTTTCGGATTCGAGTCCCTCGGTACCATGGAGGCTTGTAGTGGTTTGGCATTCATTTTAAGCCATAGGTCCCAGTCTAATATGACTGTTGAGAGGTGGGTGTAGGGCTGACAACCCTATCCCATAAAAACAAAAACATCTCATGTTTCTGAATCCGCCAGTAGGCAGACGCCCTTGGGCCTACCATGGGGCTGTTGCGCCATTGAAGAAGATAAGCTATTTAATATAGGACCAGGACTATAATAGTTTCGAAAGAATACATTGTTCACTAAAGCACTTGAAAATTAATAAATTATTAGATTTCCAGTATTTAGCGTATATTTCAATGTTTTCTTTTATTAGCAGATTTTTTTTTAGTTTATTATGAAAAAAGTCGATACAGAAAATATTGTGCATAGAAAATTTATGTATTACGAATTTATTTTTAAGTGTTTTATAAAACTATAATTTTATCAGTGAAAATTTTGACTTTTTGCATATTAGTAGACCTAGATAGACCGTTTTCTGTACGAATTTATACCACTATTATCCAAAAGACGGATGATTAAGGAAGGACATTGCCTTCTTCTATGAGGGCTATTATGGATAAATGCAACGCACTTGTGTGTCGTATGCCAAGAAAACCTGAAACACTTCCACCAGGCAGCTTGAAGATCGAGGCTAGATACTTAAATAAGGCTGTCAACATTACCAGTGAGTCTACTCGTTTCTAAAAATCAGTGTCTCCAACGAACACCACCAGCAGATTTGAATTTGATCAGTGGATCTGTTCCACAAGCTGGCCACATAAAGTTTGCCATGAAAAATGTCTTTAACACACGATTTAAAAAATCCATACCTTTAAAAATATTTGTGATCGCCTTTTTGATAATTTGCATTGCTTCAAATGTTTGAAACATTGAAACAATGCCTATTATACCTTCTTATTATTAATTTTTGTTATTAATTATAATGCTCCTTGTTATTAATTTGTTACTTCACAAATAAATTATACTTCAAGAAATAGTATTATTCATTATTAGATTTGACGAATGCTATTTTTTTAACAGCCTTATATGTTGATTATAAATGAAATACCGACTTATTTTGTAGTTTACAACATCAGGGAATGCAGTTTGAACCGTATTTATGTACTAACGACGCAACAGTGGCAGTACGGGCAGTATAAAAACACCATTAAAACGTATATGTCTCCTTTTAGCGAAGCAGTTCAATAAAAGCTCTATTTTATTCTAGTGCTCTTTCATATAACTGAGGCGAATCGATCGATTTGAACTAAAGCACTGTTTTCTTTTTTTTATGTTACTTTTGTGGCTGTGATATTCGGATATAGATTGGTTCTCTATGTTTTCTCACGTTCAGCAGTCTGCCTTATATTTCCATCTCTCCCTTATTAAAATTGAATGCTTGGCCTGTGCACAGAATTTTATTAGAATAATAAAAAAGAAAGAGGATGAAAAACTATGCTTTATTAGCTTCAGTTTATTCCTTTGAAATACTCTTTCTTCTCTTTGATTCTTTATCTTACTGCTGTTTAGGAAAGCAGAAGTATTCTTTAGGGATTTTTTGTAGCGAAATTCCATATTTTTATGTAGTATTTGACCTAAATATTTTGTTGTACGTAATCGGTTTAGTGATATTAAATCATGTTTTGCTTACTTTAAAAATTTTGTTGCAAGGATTTAAATAAACAAATGGAATACAAAAAATTTTTGGCCTCAATAGTTCACAATCATTAAATTTAAAATATAGTTCACATAAAAATATTTTTAGAATTTAGAAAATTTTATCATTGAAAATATAAGTTCCATTGTAGATTATGAGTTTGTTTCCAAAAAAATCTAATGTATACTATCATAAATTGACATAAAACTGCTAAATAAATAATTTATAAAATGTATTGTTAGCTTAGTTTAAGGTGTAAAAGAATCTTAGTTTAAGGTGTAACAAACATAAGAATAAAATATATCTGATTAAATAATTAAATATCTATAAGAATACCTTTTAAAATTAGTTTACTTATAACTGGTTATGAATTTATATATTCATGACAAATGACAGATGAAAAGAGTATTGAATATTCAGCTAACGCGAGAAGTTTAGGTTTATAATACAATTAGGCAGAGATTTAAAGATAAATTCATTCTTTGAATAAAAATCGTTAACGTAATAGCTACAATAATTTATAAAATGCATTGTAAGCATAGTTTAAGATAAAAAGTTTATATAAACATAAGAATAAAGTATTTGCGCTTAAATAAATAAATAAATATCTATAAGAATACCTTTTAAAATTGATTTTTTATAACTGGTTTTGTGTTTATATATTCGTGACAATGACAGATGAAAAGAGTATTGAATATTCAGCTGACGCGAGAAGATTTAGGTTTATAATATAATTAGGCAGATATTTAAAAAATGAATTATTCTCTGAATGAAAATTGTTAATCCAATAGTTAAGATAATTTATAAAATGCATTGTAAGCTTAGTTTAAAATGTAAAAGTTTTTATAAACATAGGAATAAAATATGCGCGATTAAATATCTATAGAAACACCTTTAAAATTGGTTTTACTCATAACTGATTATGTATTTATATATTCACGAAAAGGATAGATGAAGAGATTTTTAAATATTCAGCTTAACGCGAGAAAATTAGGATAATAATACTATGAGGTAGAGATTTAAAAATGAATTAATTCTCTGAATGAAAATTGCTGACGTAATAGTTGTAAAATGCGTGATCTTAGTTGAAGATGCAACAATTTTTACAAACGTAAGAATATATATACGTGATTAAATAAATAAATATCTATAAGAATACCTTTAAAATTGGTTTTACTTATAACTAGTTATGTATTTATATATTCATGATAATAATAGATGAAAAGCATATTAAAAATATTCAGCTGACGAGAAGATTTAAATTAATAATACAATGAGGCAAAAACTTAAAAATGAAATAATTCTCTGAATGAAAATTGTTGACGTAATAACTGCAATAATTTATAAAATGCATTGTAAGCTTAGTTTAAGATGCAAAAAGTTTTATAAATATAAGAATAAAATATATGTGATTAAATAAATAAATATCTATAATAATTCCTTTTGAATTGGTTTATTTATAACTGGTTATGTATTTATAAATTCATGTAAACCATAAATAAAAACATATTTAAATATTTAGCTAACGTGAGAAGATTTAGAATAATTATACAATGAGGCAAATTTTAAAAATGAAATAATTCTCTGAATGAAAATTGTTCTCGTAATAGCTACAATAATTTATAAAATGTATTGTAAGCTTAGTTTTTAAAAGTTTTTATAAACATAAGAAAAATATGTGATTAAATAAATAAATAAATATCTATAAGAATACCTTAAAATTGGTTTACTTATAACTGGTTATGTATTTATATATTCATGAGAATGAAAGATGGAAAGATTTTTAAATATTCAGCTGACTTAAGAAGATTTAGGATAATAATATAACGAGACAGAAATTTAAAAATGAAATAGTTCTCTGAAGGAAAATTGTAGACGTAGTAGCTAAAATAATTTATTAAATGCATTGCAAGCTTAACTTAAAATGTCAAAGTTTTACAAACATAAAAATAAAATATACGTGATTAAATAAATAAATAAATAAATAGCAGCAGCTGATAAGTAGAAAAAGTAATGAATTGAAAATCATCATTTTATTTGAGAAAAATAATAATCAGCAGATTTACAAATAAATAAAACGAAAAAGGTATTGGTAAAAAAATTTTTGAAAGCAATAATTTAACAGCAGCTGACAGGCAGAATTGAAATTATTACCATTGGATACAAATTAATTATCAGCAGACCTAAAAATAAATGAAACAAGAAAAGCATTGTGCAAAAATGACAATAATTCTTTGAAGGAAGAGCAATAGCCTAGCAGCAGCTGATCTTGAATTAAAACTCATCAATATTATTGGATGAAAAAATAATATCAACAAAACTAAATACGAGAAAAGTATTGTGCGTAAGCAAGGTAATAAAGCTTTGGTAAACGAACAGCAATAACCTAGCAGCAGCTGACAGGTAGAAAAATTATGAATTAAAAATCATCAATATTATTGGATAAAAAATATCAGCAAATTTAAAAATAAATAAAACGACAAAAGTATTGAAAAAATGGCAATAATGCTTTGGTATACGAAGAACAATAGCCTAGCAGCAGCTGATAAATAGGAAAATTATGAATAAAAAATAATCAATATTATTGATAAAAAAATAATATTAGCAAATCTAAAAATAAATAAAACGAGAAAAGTATTGCACAAAAACGTTTTGGTATACGAAGAACAATAGCCTAGTAACAGCTGTTAAAAATTAAAATAATTAATTAAAAATCACCAATATTATTGGATAAAAAATAATATCAGCAAATTTAAAAATAAATAAAACGAGAAAAGTATTGTGCAAAAACACTTGGCAATAATGCTTTGGTATACGAAGAGCAATAGCCTAGCAGCAGCTGATCTTGAATTAAAACTCATCAATATTATTGGATGAAAAATAATATCAACAAAACTAAATACGAGAAAAGTATTGTGCGTAAGCACAGGTAATAAAGCTTTGGTAAACGAACAGCAATAACCTAGCAGCAGCTGACAGGTAGAAAAATTATGAATTAAAAATCATCAATATTATTGGATAAAAAATATCAGCAAATTTAAAAATAAATAAAACGACAAAAGTATTGTGCAAAAACGCTTGGCAATAATGCTTTGGTATACGAAGAACAATAGCCTAGCAGCAGCTGATAAATAGGAAAATTATGAATAAAAAATAATCAATATTATTGGATAAAAAAAATAATATCAGCAAATCTAAAAATAAATAAAACGAGAAAAGTATTGCTCTAAAACGTTTTGGTATACGAAGAGCAATAGCCTAGTAACAGCTGTTAAAAATTAAATTAATTAATTAAAAATCATCAATATTATTGGATAAAAATAATATCAGCAAATTTAAAAATAAATAAAACGAGAAAAGTATTGTGCAAAAACACTTGGCAATAATGCTTTGGTATACGAAGAACAATAGCCTAGCAGTAGCTGATAAATAGGAAAATTATGAATTAAAAATCATCAATATTATTGGATAAAAATTATATCAGAAAATCTAAATATAGATAAAACAAGCAAAGTATTGTTTAGAAAACGCTTGGCAATAATGCATTGGTATACGAACAACGATAGCCTAGCAGCAACGGATGGATAGGAAAATTATGAATTCAAAATCATCACTATTATTGGATAAAAAAAAAAAAATATCACCAAATCTAAAAATAAATAAAACGAGAAAAATAATGTGCAAAAAAAACGCTTTGGTATACAAAGCAACAGCTGACAGGTAAGAAAATTAGGAATTAAAAATCATCTGTATTATAGGATAAAAAATAATATCAGCAAAACTAAAAATATATAAAATGAGAAAAGTATTGCTCAAAAATACTTAATTTAAAAATGAATCCAACTAATAGAAACACGATAAAAATGTTTCCATGATAATTAATTTGCGATGCGTTTTTGAAATGCAAACATGTAAACACAAACTGGAAAAAAAAAAAAAAGATATAGTATATAAAACTTTTTCTCTCAAAAATCTCTTTGTAATTTCACCCGAGGCACTAGGTATACAATTCAAAACAACCTTTTAATAACTTGTTCAGAGAACAAAATAAAACATGAAAATATTTGTGCTTTTTAAAGCCTTTGATATCTTTCTGTACTTACAATATTATACTCATTTTGAATATTGAGGCTTCAATTTTATACATCCATTAAAAATATATAGAATTTAACTTTTCAAACTATGCTCCTGAAATAAATACGCCTTTTCAAGAGATTTATTCTAAAAATATACTTCAAAATAATTATGCTAAAAAGAGTAAAAATATAAATAAAATTTATAAGGCTTATCTTGATCAGTTTCTTTTTACAACTGTACAAATTACTGGCTTTTATTAAATGTATTTTTAAGCAATATTATTTTTACATATAAATCATATTTCATAATAAAATTCTTTCTAAGTATACTTAGCAATAATACACTGATATATTAGATTAATCATGCTTCGGTTGCTGTATATTAGCTTAATATTAATAATTATTCAATTATTATTATTAAAGAAAGTTAATAACTAAAATGTTTATATATAATCATCTGTTTTATTAACTAAACAAAATAAATATCTAAATAAATTTTTTTTTTTAAAATTTCCAAAAAATATATAAAATTTTTTTTTTTTTAAATGCCTGTTATATATACATAAATGCATTCCTTTCTTACTACATAATGATATATTTTAATGAAAAAAAAAACCGTAAAATTTATTTATGGTAATTCAAATGAAACAACTTATTTTCCTACTAAGTTCAAATTGTTTTACAAAAAATAAAACTAAACAGTATATTAAAACCGAAAAATAAGAAATTAGTTGTAAAAAATTTAAATTATAAATTCAGTATCAGAAAAGAATAATTTAAATGTTGCGAATTTATAAAACAATATTTTTCAACACTTTTTTTTATTGTTAATTAAAAAAAAAGTTTCTCAAGAAATTTTTATTTTTATTTTTAACACACTATTTATTAAAAATAAAATCTGTATTAATTCGTAATAATGAGAAATAATTATGAATCTTTCATAAATCTTTTAAGAGAAATAATTATGAAAGAGGAACTTTTTAAGATGTTTATAGAAACATATTTTTTTAAAAAAATAATATAGTTTCTGTATTATTGATTTTTAAGTTAAAAATAGTAAAAATATAACTTATTTTTAAAGATTCTGTTTAAATTCAGATCTTTTGAAAAGAATAATTATAAATTTTAAAATGGCGTGTATAAGGAAAAAAAAAACCATGTTTTTAAAAGGAATAATTTTGATATTTTAGATATCAGATACGCTACATAGTTAACTAATTTATAACAATAAATTTAATCATAAATGTCATATTAAATTCAATAAATCATAACAATCAAATTCAGATAGTTCAATTATACTTTGCCGATAAAGTATGAACAGATTCAAGATATTTTATTCCAATTTCACAAAATTATTGACCCAAATAAAAAAAGTGACAGCAAATGTATAACCAAATATCTTAGTGCACATATTTCAATTTTTAATTTTTATCATACGTAATTTTCTCGGAAAAATAAATAAATATTTATTAAAAATAAAAATATTTCATTGGATTTGAATTTCATCCATATTTCAATTGGTAGGCAACCACAGAATAATAAATATGTGAAAATACTGGATAGCACAGTAAAAACATTATTGATTGAATTAAGTCTACATATTTTATTGCTTGCAGATTCAAAAGCAAATTTTTTATGTCAGTAGCACATGCTACATCAATTTATTTCTGAATATCGAAGAAACTCGAGGAAATATGCCACCAATTTTAATATTATGTTATAAATGTCTTAAACTAAGAATAATGTTAGAAATATTTTTATTTATTTTATTCTTAACTTATATTTATTGTATAAAACTTATATTAATTTATATAACCATTTTTATAATGACAATAGCTTAAAACTTTAGAGAATATTAACACAGTATAAAAAGAAGGTAGAAATAATAATTTAAAAATAAGATTATCAAAAGTTTTTTTTTTTTTTTTATATTAGAATAATTTAAAAAAAATGTATGTACATTTTCCAAATAAACGGTGATTTTACTTTCAAAGTATAGAAATTAACTGAATTTGAATTTAATTTTTATTGAACTGAATTGAATTTTATTGGTTAATATTCGAAAAATTGAATATTATTGAACTGAATTGAACATTATTGGTTAATATTCGAACAATTGAATATTATTGAACTTTATTGGTTAACAATCGAAAAATTGAATAGAAATTGAACTGAACTGAAATTGAATTATATGGGTTAATAATATTCAATTTCAGTTAAAAATTTTGTTATCCCAAAATATATGTTAGTAAAATGATTTCATTTCAAATTGGAATTTTCATTTCATTTCTGAAGGTATCTTGAAGATTCTTTAGAAGAAGATAGAAACCTTTCAAAATCCTATCTTTATTGAAGATAACATTTGAAATATCTCGTAAATAATAAATAAATTTGGTTTGGTGAATAAAGGGAATATCACAAATGCCCTGTAGTAAAAACTGAATATCATCTCCTATAACTGACGAAATATAAATTTTTTTTACGACTTTCAAAATATATATTTCTTAGAATTCCATAATTTTACGAATAGGTTTAGAAGAAATATTACGAAATTCAGTTGAAGATAAAACAAAATGCCAACAGAAAATTCTTAGAACTGAAATTAATTAATATGGGATTCATCGTGCTAATTAAAATGCTTTGATGAGAGAGACGTAATTTTGTCAATAAAATATTATCTAGGAAATAATCATATAAAAATATGATAATTTAAAATGTTAAAAGTTAAATTGTTTTACAAAATTTACAAATTATATCTCGCACTCAGTTTTTAAAGTTTCGAAAATGAAATATTTCCTACCTTATTCTCTTCTTCCTGAAAGCAGGCAGCGGATGGAAAATCTAGAGAAAGAAAAATATAAAATAATTAATACTTATGTTTCTTAAATTTAACAAATAATAAATTTAAAAAAAAAAACAAGCAAAATTTTTAATTGTAAACGAATTTATAAAACAATAATACATATAAATAAATATTTCATTGGTTTACTCAAATAACTTGATATTCAAATAAAAACCTAGTTTGTTTTAATATAAAACCAATTCGGAGTGCACGTTAATAGCAAATATTATAATAGCATAATTTCTCCTAAATCATTACTTCAAATATTTTTTGTTAAATTACAGTTACGGCTAAATAAATAATTCATTGCAGAACTATAATTTTACGAAATACTATATTATTAATTAAAGTTAATTAAAATTATTATTTTCATCATTATTATGAATTTCCATTACTATAAAACTTTTAGAATTAGTTTTTCATATTTTTAATTCTCTCAGTAACACCCCAAATGATAAAACGATAGCAAAAATATATCTTCGAAATCTGAGATACCGAGAAAAAAAAAGTTTCACTACTTTTCTTTCTCCATTAATGCTAAATACATATTCCTCCTTCCTACATAAATTTACAAAATGCATTAAAGTTAAATAAAATTATTATTTTCAACATTATTATGAGTTTCCATTACTATAAAACTTTTTAGAATTAGTTTTCCATATTTTTAATCTTCCAAGCAATACCCCCAACCAATGGCAAAATAAATCTCAGATAGCAAAAAGGCTTCTTTACTTTACTTTATCATTAATGGCAAAATATATATTTCCTCCTACATGGTTTACAAAATATATTAAAAGTTAAATAAAAATTATTGTTTTCATCCTTATTATGAATTTCCATTACTATAAAACTTTTAGAATTAGTTTTCCATATTATTAATTCCGTTCTTTTTTTTTTTTTCTTTTAATATAATTTTACAAAACATATTAAAGTTAAATAAAATTATCATTTTCATCATTATTATGAATTTTCATGGCTACAAAACTTTTAGAATTAGTTTTCCATATTTTTAATCTTCAAGCAATACCCCAACCAACGGCAAAATAAATCTCAGATAGCAAAAAAGTGGCTTTACTTTACTTTATCAATTAATGGCAAATATATATTTCCCCCTCCTACATAAGTTTACAAAAAATATATTAAAGTTAAATAAGATTATTGTTTCATATTTATTATGAATTTCCATTACTATAAAAGTTTTAAAATTAGTTTTCCATATTATTAATTTCGTCAGCAACACCCCAAACGATAACAAAATATATTTTCAAATCTGAGTAAAATTTTTGGCTTTTCAAAAACGCTTTTAAACAAAGCTTTTCTTTTTTTTTTTCTTTTAATATAATTTTACAAAACATATTAAAGTTAAATAAAATTATCATTTCATCATTATTATGAATTTTCATGGCTACAAAACTTTTTAGAATTAGTTTTCCATATTTTTAGTCCTTTCAGCAATACCCCTAACGATAGTAAAATAAATCTGAGATAGCAAAAAAAAAAAAAAGATTCTCTATTTTTACTTTTTTTTTTTCATTAATGCCGAATACATATCCCCCTTCCCCATCTAAATTTTATGAAGTGGTGAAAACAACTCTAGGATCAGTTTTCTGAAAAGCATCCCTCTTGTATAAAAACATAAATCAACCATCAAACATAATTCAACTTTGAAATATATTTTGAATAAAGGATAGCTTTTCAAAAAACCTTTTAAACAAGCTTTTTTTTTCTTTTAATATAATTTTACAAAATACATTAATGTTAAATCAAATTTATTTTGCCACTAAATTTTCATTGCTACAAAAAATAGGCTTTTAATCCTTTCAGCAATCAGCAAAATTATATCAAGATAGCAAAAGCTTTTTGCTTTATTTTCCAGTAATGCGAATACAAACAACCCTGCCACTAAATTATATTGGTTGTATCATAAACCCCCATAAATAAATCTATTACAAATCAAACATAATTAAACTTAGAAATATATATTTTGAGTAAAAAGGATAGCCTTTCAAAAGCATGCTTGCCATCTAGGGTTTCGATAAAAAATTAAAAAAAAGTAGCCTTACCGAGGTCAGAGTTCACTTATAGTAGTACCGTCCAATTCTGCTGCGAACTAGGATGTGGAGCCAGTGTTTAACCGAGACCTACAAGAAGCTTGCACACTAGGGGGAGCCTCTCGTCATTTCCACACCCCAGAAATCAGCTCTTAGGGTTTTGGGAGTCTTTATTTGAAGAGTTTGAAAAGGAAGATGGCTTTAGGGAGTTGTGTCACTACCGAAATGGTTTTATACGCTAGAGCACTGTTGCTTGATGATTTTTCACTTGATGTTTCAGTTTGAACAGAATTTTCCCCAGCTCTAAAAAATCTCTTATAAAAACTTTCTGTTTTTCTTTCAGGCTTTCTGTTGCTTTTTTATGATTTGGGAAGTGCTACCGGATATTAACTCAGATGCTTGGTTTCAGGTTGCTTTTAGGGCGAAGGCACTTCTCACATGGGTCGTTATCGAGGAAGCTTGTTTCACGTTAAGAAAGGATAGGTTTTCAGCTGAAGTTTTATAAGGAAATGTTACAGAGGATCTTGGCAGAAATTCATCGGCATTTTCAGAGAAACATAGTAGACTACAGGAGGCTTAAATTTCTATGTTTAAAAGAAAACTTTAAGAGCAAACAAGGAAATCATAGACTCCAAAAGAAACTAGTAAACTAGACAAGTAAGGGCGTAGGAAACCAAAATACCTTAAAAATTCTGTTAAATATTTTTTTTTTTTAAGAAAACTCCAATATTATACATATACCATTCTTTGTGGTAAAAATCAATTAAAAGGGCCCAAAAACAATTGTAGCTTGGTAAACTTAATTATTATTTTGCAAATCTCTTTGCTTTTTAAAGGCGCATAGCTTTTCCCTGAGACTTAAAAGGAATGCATTCTGGTCAGGTTGCTAATTTAGGAGACCATTTAAAAATATTTTCCTTAGCTGGATTTGAGAATAGTTTCAGAATTGGTTGAAAATTTTTGTACCATTTTGTGAGCTTTGAGACACGTTAATCGGTAAAGGGAAACCCATTACAATTCTTGCTGAAATTAAATATGTGATTGCTATCTTTTGAACGCCAGCCGCCACCATTCTGGGAAATGCTGCTTTCAACTTGTGCAGCCTGAATAATACCATGCAAAATTTTCATAAAAACACAGAAAGTGAAATTTTTAATTTTCTATTACAACTCTTTTTTATTACCCTCATTACTTTTATTTTATTCAGCTAGTATATTTTATTATTTTTCACATTTTTATTTCGTTACTATTATTTTTTGCGGAAACTCTTATGTATTTTAGCGTAAATGTTTCAAGCTCATTCAGCTTATTTACATTGCCAAATAAAAATAATTTTTACCTTTCGGCTCTTACGCTTTTCATTGGGCCATATTTCCGGCTGATATAACATATGTGACAGTGTAACTTTGGTATAACGTGAAGCCAGCGGAATGGCGGTGAATGGAAGCGAAACCCAGATGCAGTTTATATGAAAACGATTACGATGCAACTTTGAATACTCACCATATTGACATGCATTTCCCTTAACTGCTGCAGCACCACTTAATAATACTTGGAAGCCCTTTTTCAGCCAAACTTTTACATTCCTCGATGTTTTTGAAGAGTAAAATGTTTTCAAAATTTTCTTTGTATGTAATTTTTATATTTTATATTTATTTATTAAAATGAAATTATATTTATTTACTATAACTTCATAATAAATAACTTCTCATAAATCTTCATACTTTCGCATTTTCGAAATAATATTTTGTTACACAGATTTGTCTATTTATATTGTCATGTGTTGTTTGCATATGCTATGCATTGAATTATGAAGTTGTAACTCTTAGTGAGTGGTAGCGTAGATTAATTGGTTGTAGCTGTAATAGATGTGGTTGTAGCTGTAACAAGAACAGATTTGTAACAGCTGTAACAAGCAAT